>SJYC01119344.1:0-13425 GCA_006408675.1 Madoqua kirkii
TAAATAAAACTGACCAACCAACCAAACAAAAAACTCCTTAACATGAAAAGCCCAGGACTAGAGGACTTCCCTAGTGAATTCTTCAAAAAAATTTTAGAGAATTGATGCCAATCTTTCTTAAACTCTTCCAAACACAGAGCAACACTTCCAAGTTCATTTTACTATGGCCGATATCAGCTTGATACCCTAACCAATGACACCTAACCAGACGAAGACAAAGACTGAAAAAACTACATGCCAATATCCTTGGAGAATGTATACCAAAATTCTCTACAAAAATATTCGTATACACAATGAACAATGGGGTTTATTTTTATCTCTGGGTTGTATGAATGGTTTAACATATGCAAATCAATTAATATGAGAAAACACATTAACAAATGAAGGATAAAAATAATATGGTGATCTCACTAGATGTAGGAAACACAATTTAAAAATTTAGCATCATTTCATGAGAATAATTCTCAGCAAGTTAGGCATAGAAGGAATTTAGTTCAACACAATAAAGTCCAAGTATGACAAGTTCATTGCTGCTACTGCTAAGTCACTTCAGTTGTGTCCAACTCTGTGTGACCCCATAGACAGCAGCCCACCAGGCTCCCTTGTCCCTGAGATTATCATAGCTAATGCCAATTCCAATGGTGAAAAACTGAAAATGATTCAGCTAAGATCAGGAACAGGGATGTGAACAAGGATGTCCACACTTACCAGTTCTATTTAACACAGGACTAGAAGTCTTAGCCAGAAAAATTAGGCAAGGAAAAGAAATAAAAGGCATCCAAACTGGAGAGGAAGAAGTAGGTTTATCTTTGCTTGAAGATGATGTAATCTTACATGTAGAAAACCTAAAGATGCTGTAAAAAAATCCTGTTAGAATTAATGAATGAATTCAATAAAGTGTCAGGATACAAAATAAACATTCAAATTTGTATATATCAATACTAATCGTGAGTGAAGTATTTGAAAAGAAATTAGGAAAACAATCTCATTTCCAATAGCATCATATATAAGAAAATACTTAGTGCTATATTTAACCAAGGAAATGAATATCTATACATTACAAAGTATAAAATATTGATGACAGAAATTGAAGGCAACACTAATAAATGGATAGAGAACTTGAGTTTATGAATTGGAATAATTATTATTGTTAAAATGTTCATACTAGCCAAAATGATCTACAGATTTGCTATAATTCCTGTTAAAATTCTAATGGATTTTTCACAGAAATAGAAAGCAAGTCCTAAAATTCAGATGTGACCATAAAAGACCTTTGAGCAAGAAAAACAAATCCTGAGGCCATTACACTTCATGATTTCAAATTATATTACAATGCTATAGAAATCAGAATAGTATGGTACTGGGTAACTAGAGACACATAGATCAGTGAAATAGAGAGCCTCGATATAAACCTATGCTTATATGATCAACTAATCTTCAACATGGAATTGGGGGCAGGAGGAGAAGGGGACAACAGAGGATGAGATGGCTGGATGGCATCACTGACTTGATGGACGTGAGTTTGAGTGAACTCCGGGAGTTGGTGATGGACGGGGAGGCCTGGCGTGCTGCAATTCATGGGGTTGCAAAGAGTCGAACACGACTGAGCAACTGAACTGAACTGAATCTTCAACAAGAGCATTGAGATTATAAATTGGGGAAACAATAATCTATTCAATAAAAGGTGTTGGAAAACCTGGGTCTCCACATGTATAGATTGAAAGTAGATACTTGTCTTACACCATGCACAAAAAATCAACTCAAAGTAAATTATGTTTGAACTGAAGACCTATAGCTATAAAACTCCTCAAGAAAACATAGGGGAAAATCTCCTTGACATTGGTCTTGGCAATGCATTTTTTGATAGAACACTAATAACTAAGCTGTAAAAGCAAAACTTAGTAAATAGGATTACATCAAGCTAAAAAACTTCCTCACAGCAAAGAAGGTAATCAGTAAACAAAAAGGCAAACTATGGAATGGAGAAATTACTTGCAAATCATATATCTGATGAGGGGTTAATATCCTTCACTTGGCTCTCACAACTGGGTCAACTATTCCCCAGGACCTGGTACCACAAATACAGATACTGCCTTTACCCCAGAACCTAGCGAAACTATTCAAGCTAGCTAATCTTAAGCCTGTTGACTTTGCCTTGCTTTTCCTATATTGTGGTAACTACAATAAAGGCCCTAACTCACATTTTCCCCTTGCTCCCTCTGCCTTTTGACCCACGGTTTTCCCATGACCTATTGTGCTGTGTTGCCTCTTTCTAGGGATCTGTGAGTTTAAAAACTTCTTCCTTCACGATATTCATTTCCTTGTTTGTGACTTACCATACCTGATTAAAACAAATCCTGGGTACATTTTAAAACAATCTCTTATAATTTGTGTCATTTAACAGCCAACTCTCACGCAACAAGTGCCAGAGACTAAGCCATATGTGTTTGGGATTCACTGGGCTTGCTTACCTCAGAATTTCAGCAGATGACCTGCTAAGTAATATACAAGGCCATCTGATGTTTGGAAACCATTCCATGAAGAATGGATGTTTTTATTTTTCAAATGTCAAAAGAAAGCCTCAGAGGTCACTGATAAGTCTGAGGCCACACAGCTGAAGATGAGTCGCAGAGGCAAGCCTTTCTTATGGTAGCAAAGCTGGAGATCCTATCTGAATGGTCTGTCCCTTCTCTCAGGTCTAACCCTCGAATGTGCACCATGACCAAGGGAATAAAAACAAGAAGGGAACTTATTCACTTAAATTTGGGGAGGAATCCGACATGAAAAGTTTGGATCACTTGATGATGCGTGCTGGTATTGTGTTGCCCATTGCAGGATGATGCTACCTCTGGGGCCTTTTTCTTTTCTCCTACAAAACCGCCACATAACCAGGGGTATGCTGCTGGAACTAATCTTCTCCAGGGATGTCTCCTTATGCAGCTTATTCATCCTTTTCTCTGTCTGCATTTGCCTGAATCCTATCCGTGTAAGTGATGAGGTAGCTACTAGAAAACCTCTTTCAGTGTGGGCTTCTGGTGCATCTTGTCCACATACTTGATCTTAGCATGTTAGCCATCCTTCTCCTTGAAATCGTGAGTGTAGCTGCAGCTACTTTTCTTGGTGGTCATATTTGTCACGATGGCTTTCGAGCAGCCCATTGTTCTGAGACTAAAGCAGGAAGACTGCCAGTTCTCAATTCATCAAAAGCTTCTCACCCAGGATGATGGTGAAGGAGCAAATGCCCTGGGAGGCTGCCCCAAGGGCTCCAGAAAAGCCCAGACAAAAGTGCTTGCTGCATATTCAACACTGCTTTGGGTGGTTGTGATGGGATGGCTGGGGGCAGTATAAGGAGGTGGGGGTGCCTTTCATATTCGGTCCCTGAGGCACACATGTGTTTCTCCATATGTGAGGACCTGGCTTGGGGAACCTTAGATGGTAGACTCCCTCCCCTTTTATCTGTTGGGCATAATAAGTCTTTCTCCTTAATGCAGTTTATTTAGTGTTAAACTGAATTTACATTGAGTTGATTTGTGTCTTATTTTATGCAGTTATTTTTTGCTAATTTTCATTTTGTTTCATCATTTAATATTTACTTCTATTAACATTTCATTGAAATTTTCTAATTTAAAAATTCTTATGTTGTGAAATACTGATATCTTAAGTCACCTAAAGTTTTTCTTTAGTTTACAAATATTTATTTCTGCTCCAGATTATTTATAATAAATCTTTGCTAATGATTTTTGGCTGTTCCACCTTTTAAGAAGTTTAATAAAATAAGAAAATCTGTCATATTACATTCTAACTTATTTAATATTTGCTGACAAATAATAAAGTGGCATGTTCTTACTTTTCTTGTCATTTATGAGAAAGGTCTTATTTAGTATAGGATCTGGAAAAAATCTGGGCATATTGTATTTGGGTGAAAAACTGTAGGACTGATCTGTCTTCTTTACCAGTGAGAGGAAGTCAAGAGCTTCCTACTTGAATCAGAGTATCAAGTCTACTTGAATCACAATGAGTATTATTCTCCTGCAGCTGGATGGAAGTACTGCCTCACATACTGTTCAGGTAAAAATTGCCAGGAAAACTGCCGAATGACCTCAAACTGTGTGCCTTCCACTAACTCAGAAGCAGTAAATACTGTATACCCACATTACTATGTATCAGTTCAGTTCCGTTCAGTCCCTCAGTCCTGTCTGACTCTTTGCAACCCCGTGGACTACAGCATGCCAGGCTTCCCTGTCCATCACCAACCTTTGGAGCTTACTCAAACTCATGTCCATCAAGTTGGGGATACCATCCAACCATCTCATCTGTTGTCCTCTTCTTCTTCTTCCTTAAATCTTTCCCGTCATCAGGGTCTTGTCCAATGAATCAGTTCTTCACATCAGGTAGCCAAAGTATTGGAGTTTCAACTTCAGCATCGGTACTTCCAACGAATATTCAGGACTGATTTCCTTTAGGATGGACTGATTGGATCTTCTTGCAGTCCAAGGGACTCTCAAGAGTCTTATCCAACACCACAGTTCAAAAGCATCAATTCTTTGGTGCTCAGCTTTCTTTATAGTCCAACTCTCACATCCATACATGACTTCTGGAAAAACCATAGCCTTGACTAGATGGGCCTTTGTTGGCAAAGTAATGTCTCTGCTTCTTCATATGCTGTCTAGGTTGGTCATACTACCTGTAACTACTTGTAAATTTCATGACTTTGTAGATTGGTAGAGTATAGACAGATGAGATGTAATAAAAGTGGCTAAAGTGAGTGAAGTCACTCAGTTGTGCCCGACTCTGTGATCCCATGGATTGTAGTGTATGAGGCTCCTCCGTCCATGGGGTTTTCCAGGCAAGAGTACTGGAGTGGGTTGCCATTTCCTTCTCCAGGGGATCTTCCTGACCCAGGGATTGAACCCAGGTCTTCTGCATTGCAGGCAGGTGACTAAAGGAGATTAATAAAGGTACCCAAGCTATGGATAAGTAACAGAGCCAAAATTAGCCTATTTTGCGTGGAACTTTTTGTGTTTTTAATTAGATTCTTTAGGTAAACAGATTGAAAAGGTTAAGTGTTTTCAGCTGAAATTTAGTAGACAAAATCTTGTAGGATTACCTCTAATAGGTAAGAATATAGGCAAGAATAACAACTAAGCCAGAAACAGAAATGGGAGAAATGTTTTGTTTGTACCTGAAGTTAACTATGCATGCTAAGTTGCTTCAGTCATGTCTGACTCTGCCACCTTGTGGACTGCAGACCACCAAGCTCCTCTGTCCATGGGACTCCCCAGGTGAGATACTGGAGTGGGTTGCCATTTTCTCCTCCAAGAAGCCTTCCAACTCAGGGATCGAACCCATATCTCTTATAGCTCCTGCACTGGCAGGTGAGTTCTTTACCACTAGAGCCACCTGGGAAACCTACTAGAGTCATAGACAAAAACTTCCTATTGATTAGTCTAAGCAACATTACTTCTGAAGCAATGCATTCTACTCCAGCCAGGGATCATCATTCTGGGATCTTTTGGCCTATGCCTCAATCATGATGACCTCAAATGTTGATTTAAGGTTTTATTGTCAGCTGTGGCTATGAAGTCAGAGAAACTAACATTTGAAAAACAAAGTTTATTTAGGCAATTTTAAACTTGGCTATTACAGAAACAGTATGGCCCCAACAGAAACAGAAAGTATTAAGAGGTGGAAAGAATACATAAAAGAATAGTACAAACAAGGTTTTAATGACCCAGATAATCAAGTTAGTGTGATCACTCATTTAGAGCCAGACATTCCAGAGTATGAAGCCAAGTGAGCTTTAGGAAGACTTTCTATGAAAACAAAGCTAGTGGAGGTGATGGAATTCCAACTGAGCTAAAAGATGAAGCTGTTAAAGTGCTGCACTCAATATGCCAGCAAATTTGTAAAACTCAGCAGTGGCCACAGGACTGGAAAAGTTTTTTCATTCCAGTTTCAAAGAAGGGCAATGCCAAAGGAATGTTCAAACAACTGCACAAATTTCACTTATCTCACATGCTAGGAAATAATGTTCAAAATCCTTCAAGGTTGGCTTCATTAGCACATGAACCAAGAACTTCCAGATGTACCACTTGGATTTTGAAAAGGCAGAGGGACCAGAGATTAAATTGCCAATGTCTGTTGGATCACAAAAAAAGCAAGGAAATTACAGAAGAACATCTACTTTTGCTTCATTGACTACACTAAAGACTTTGACTGTGTGAATCACAACAAACTGAAACATTCTCAAAGACATGGGAGTCCCAGACCACCTCACCTGTCTCCTAAGAAACCTGTATGCAGGTCAAGAAACAACAGTTAGAACTGGACATGAAACAACAGACTGGTTCCAAATTGGGAAAGGAGTATGTCAAAGCTGTATACTGTCACTCTGCTTATATAACTTATATGCCGGGTTCAGTTCAATTCAGTTATTCAGTCATGTCCAACTCTCTGCAATCCCATGAACTGCAGCACGCCAGGCCTCCCTGTCCAACTCCCGGAGTCTACTCAAATTCATGTCCATTGAGTCGGTGATGCCATCCAACCATCTCATCCTTTGTCATCCCATTCTCCTCCTGCCCTCAATCCCTCCCAGCATCAGGGTCTTTTCCAATGAGTCAACTCTTTGCATGAGGTGGCCAAAATATTGGAGTTTCAGCTTTAATATCAGTGCTTTCAATGAACACCCAGGACTGATCTCCTTTAGGATGGACTGGTTGGACCTCCTTGCAGTCCAAGGGACTCTCAAGAGTCTTCTCCAACACCATAGTTCAAAAGCATCAATTCTTTGGCACTCAGTTTTCTTCACAGTCCAACTCTCACATCCGTACATGACTACTGGAAAAACCATAGCCTTGACTAGACAGATCTTTGCTGGCAAAGTAATGTCTCTGCTTTTTAATATGCTATCTAGGTTGGTCATAAGTTTCCTTCCAAGAAGTAAGCATCTTTTAATTTTATGGCTGCAATCACCATCTATAGTGATTTGGGAGCCCCCCAGAATAAAGTCAGACACTGTTTCCACTGTTTCCCCATCTACTTCCCATGAACTGATGGGACCAGATGCCATGATCTTAGTTTTCTGAATGTTGAGCTTAAGCCAACTTTTTCACTCTCCTCTTTCACTTTCATCAAGAGGCTTTTTAGTTCCTCTTCACTTTTTGCCATAAGGGTGGTGTCATCTGCATATCTGAGGTTATTGATATTTCTCCTGGCAATCTTGATTGCAGCTTGCACTTCTTCCAGCCCAGCGTTTCTCATGATGTACTCTGCATAGAAGTTAAATAAGTAGGGTGACAATATACAGCCTTGACATACTCCTATTTCTATTTGGAACCAGTCTGTTGTTCCATGTCTAGCTATAAGTGTTGCTTCCTAACCTGCATACAGATTTCTCAAGAGGCAGGTCAGGTGGTCTGATATTCCCATCACTTTCAGAATATTCCAGTTTATTATGATCCGCACAGTTAAAGGCTACATCATGCAAAATGCTGGGCTGGGTGATTCACAAGCAGGAATCAAGATTGTTGGGAGAAATATCAACAACCTCAGATAAGCAGATGACAACACCCTTATGGCAGAAATAGAAGAGGAACTAAAGAGCCTCTTGATGAATTTGAAAGAGGAGAGTGAAAAATCTGGCTTAAAATACAGCATTCAAAAAAAAATGATGGCATTCATTCACACCACTCATGGCAAATAGATGGGGAAAAAATGGAAACAGTGACAGACTGTGTTTGCTTGGGCTCCAAAATCACTTCAGACAGTTACTGCAGCCATGAAATTAAAAGACACTTGCTCCTTAGAAGAAAAGCTATGACAAACCTACACAGTGTATTAAAAAGCAGAAATATCACTTTGCTGACAAAGGTCTGTATAGTCAATGCTATGGTTTTTCCAGTAGTCATATATGGATGTTAGAGTTGGATCATAAGGAAAGTTGAGCCCAAAGAATTGGTGCTTTGAACTGTGGTGTTGGAGAAGACTCTTGAGAGTCCCCCTGGACATCAATGAGATCAAACCTAAAGGAAATCAACCCTGAATATTCACTGGAAGGACTGATGTTGAAGCTCCAATACTTCGGCTACCCGTGCACATGGCCAACTCAATGGAAAAGACCTTGATGCTGGGAAAGACTGAGGGCAGGAGGAGAAGGGTGTGACAGAGGATGAGATGACTGGATGCCAACATCAACTCAATGGACATAAGTTTGAGCAAACTCTGGGAGAGTGAAGGACAGGGAAGCCTGGCTTGCTGCAGTCTATGGGGTTGCAAAGTGCTGGGCACGACTGAGCAACTGAACAACAGCATTTAGTGAGGTGACCATTATGAACTGATTTTTATAAAATTTGAAATTACTCTGTGACCCAAATAAATATTTAAATTAATGTGTATGTGTAAAAAATTAAAAAGTTGTGTTAACTTCCTTTATGCGTTCCTCTTGAAAGGCTAGAGCCTCTGTATCATGTGTGATTGGCCTTTTCTCAGACTATCAACATTAAAGAATTTATCTACAGATATAAGGATACTGTTTTCACTTAGAGACCTCAGGAAAATCCCCTTTATCAAAATGTGTGTTAAATTTTCAGGCCTTAAATAGGCATAACACCCTTCTTCACATTTGCATTCATACTTTTCTCATCTATTCAGTTATCCATCTATACAGATAATCCTGGTGCCCCTGTCATACCCTTTCAGGCCACTTGATTTCAACTGTGGTGGACAGTTGTGGGGGCTCAGACTTATTTATTGTCAAGAGCACATTTACCCATTACCTCATTTACAATGGAGGGCATCTTCCCACTTTGTGTCCTCTGGTCTTCTAATGCTAAGGAATCTGGCTGTGTACCTAAGCAAGTAGAGCCCAGAAGTGTATGGGTAACACCCCCAGAGGAACCTTTTGACCAGTCAGAGGCAGGAGACAGTGTAACAATGCTCTAGTCTTCAGTGGTCAAACTATAAGAGAAGTATCCTGTGTGAGCTGTAAGGTCTCCTGATGAATAGGGCACCTCATTAGTCATGTTCATCTTCTTAACACTGGCTTTTCCTCCTCACTTTCTTTCTCCTTCTCCAAACTTCTACTGTGGGATTAATTTTCAGGTAAAATACTTGTACTCAAGTACATGGCTCAGTCTACACTTTTGAGGGTTACTTTGCTTTCTTAAAGCAGTTGGTACAGAAGTGGTACCAAACAGTAGAAACACAAACAGATACAGATTCTAGACCACTGGACGGTCAGAGCGTAAAAGGAGCCCGACTGATTGGGGCAATAAGTTCATAAACTTGGAAACCTTACAGGCATTCCAATACTTAGATTCAGCTCTTTAGTGAATTAGGATGTTGTGTAAGTAGAAGGGGAAAAAACAGGAAACTTAATGACTTAGGGATAATGTTTATAATGATTGTGGAGTCTGCTATTTTTGTTAACTAACTTGGAAGTCTTTGGAAATTATAAAAACAGATTCTTGTCAGCCAACTATGAACACAGTATGTGGTGAGTCTTAATTCCTTATCTCCTTCTGTGATGGGAAACTGTCCCAAAGCAAGTTTATGAGTCACTAGCAAGCTGCAAGAGAGACTGAATGCACAACAGACTACCCTCCTCTCATAAAGGCAGGTAGAGCAGAGAATCCTTAGTACCCTGAAAAAGAGGGAGTCGCAGATGTCTGGTCCATGCAAATATCACACAGACAGGTAGATGCTTTGCTGTCTGGTCCATGCAAATATCACAGACAGGTAGATGCTTTGCTGTATAAGACTTGTTTTGAAGAACACATGGCTTTGCTTCTTGTAATCTCTTCCGTTCCATAAATCAGATTTAGT
The DNA here is from genome assembly GCA_006408675.1 of Madoqua kirkii. Lineage (NCBI taxonomy): Eukaryota > Metazoa > Chordata > Mammalia > Artiodactyla > Bovidae > Madoqua > Madoqua kirkii. Next base: position 9,826 of record SJYC01119344.1, read on the forward strand.
TTCTAACAGCTTCAGTGGGAAAAAAGAGCCCTTTATTCATGCTCCAGATCTCACCAGATTTTGAAAACATTACTTTCCTATGGCCTCTGAAATTCTAAGAATAACTTTTTCCCTGACTTTGTTCATCCTTGAGTATCTCAGTATTTTTTTATGATTCAATAGGAATAATCTATAGGTAGTCACTTCACTACATTCTCTTCAGAATATTTTCAGAGAATTCCTTCTAGCTACAGCCTAAATTATTACTGATAAAGCACTGTTATCAGAAACAGCCCCAAGAAAATAAGAAAAGAAAATGAAGGTTTGAGTTTGATGAGGCATAAATATCCTCTTTCAGAGGGACAATGGGATGCTAATCCTCTAGAACTTTTAGTGATATCATAGTTCCTCAAAACATTATTGGTGGTTATCTATGATGTCATGTCAGCACATGAAAATTAGGAAAATTATCATAGCTACTTAATGGTATTCGAGCAGTGGTGAGTGTGCGGACTGTAGACTGACTGCCTTTAAATGTGAAGAATTTATTAAAAGGCATAGGCTATAGGCTTGAACATTCAGCTGAAGGAACTGGTGGAGAATCTTAGAAAGCTTCCTGAGAGAACACAAAGGAATCCATTACTTACATAGCCACTGTGAAAACATGATCGAAAATCAGATCCTATTCCCAGTTGTGCTGGATGTAGAGATATATTACTTTGTCAAATCTTATGCTAATATTAGGGCATTGACTGAAATAGGTTGAGGTCATTAGCCTCGACATGAGAACATCTTATTAGGTAGAAGAAACTGAGAACCGTGTTTCTCTGAAATCTCCCAACTCTTGTTTGCCTGGGAAAGCAGCCTCTTCTCATCTAAAGAAATCAACTTTCCTCTGCTTAAAGCACTTTAAAGGATTTCACCTAGGGCAATTGCCTGTAAGAGCACACTTTCATTACTCCAGACACAAAACAAGAACTCCTGACATGTTCTTAGGGAAAATTTGAAGACCTGTTCTGGAAGAGATGGGCTTCTCTGGTGGCTTGGATGGTAAGGAATCTACCTGTAATGCCAAAGACCACATTCTACCCCTGGAATGGGAAGAACCCCCAGAGAAGGGAATGGCTACCTACTCCAGTATTCCTGCCTGGAAAATTCCATGGATGGAGGAGCCTGGTGGGCTACAGTCCATGGGGTCGCAAAGAGTCAGACATGACAGAGTGACTAACACTTTCAGGAAGAGATAGCTTATATATCAGGAAAGTTACAGAATCTTTCTGAGTTGTATGGAAGAAACCTTAATTATATGTATGAGAAAGGATGATATAGAATTTTGATCAGAGAGAAAGAAAGAAGCTTTGGTTGGGCCAATTTCATCAATATGGTAGTATCATCAAAAGTTTATTATTTAATATATTGTCTCAAACACTCGAGATCTCTACCCACTTCTCTTATTAATTATAGTCTGGAGTCAACTCTTACATGTATTTACAAGTCTAATACTGTGATAATAGACAATAGACTCCATTCCTATCCACAGAAAAGTGGAAATGGTGTTCACCTCTTGCAAACAATGCATTCACTCATACCTTAACCATATTTCCTAGGAGGGTTCAACAATCTTGAGATCTGTGTGAATATTCTCTTTTTAAGCCATAAATGATATCAATGATAAGACATCCTGGTTTTATAGGAACGATGGGAGTCCAGGGTAATCATCATGGACTTATTGAAGATAAAGGTGGGTAAAGTTTCTCTTTTAGAAGAGTGGAATAATAATTAGACCTTTAACTTGAATGAATCTGTTATAATAGCTAAAGAATCACATAAACTTTAGGAATGAACTGCTTTAGATGGTATAACCATTTATGCATAAGAGGTATAGGTTCAGTAGAGAAATATGAATGGAGCTATCATAGTAAGAATTCAACTTATTGTCTAAGTCTGCTAAAAGACCCAGAGCTTCTCGATTGAAGAGAAGAATGAGTCCCTTTGAGGATAAATCCATGAAAAACATCTGCATATTTTTGCTATAATGTTGGGTGACAATGTGTCAGAGAAAGAAAAAAACTTAAATATTTAAGGTTATTATTTATTGGCTTTGATACAACATTGAATCATTCAAAGACACACAAATCACCATGACCCACTGTTATAAGAGAAGGCTTATATATATTACTTTATAATGGCTTGTTAATACAAACCAATGTTTCAGTGGATTCAATGAACCCATATTTTGTGTTTTCCCCCATTTATTTATATATTACAGCCTTAACAGAATCTACATATTGGTTTACTGATTTGTGAGGAGAGGGCTGTTATTGTTGGAATCGTCTAGAAGCCTACTTTGTTTTATGAAGTCAGTGAGGTTTTTATATTAAAGCCAGTTAAGAAAAATATAAAATTAGATGGTTAAATTAATGTTACAAGTATATAATATGCTCATGCTCCACATCACTAATTATTAGAGGAATGCAAATGAAAAATACAATGAGGTATCACCTCACATTGGTTCGAACGGCCATCATCGATACAAACAATATTGAAGACGGTATAGAGAAAAGGGAACCCTCCTACACTATTGGAGGGAATGTAAATTGGTATAGCCACTGTGGAGAACAGTATGGAGGTTCCTTAAAAAACTGAAAATAGAGCTGTCATCTGATCCTGCAATCCCACTCCTGGGCATATATCTAGAGAAAACCATAGTTTGAAAAGATCATGCACCCCAGTGTTCATTGCAGCACTATTTACAATAGCCGGGATATAAAAGAAGCCTAAATGTCCATCGACAGAGAAATGGATAGAAAAGATGTGGCACATTTATAGAACAGAATATTACTCAGCCATAAAAAGAACAAAATAATGTCATTTGCAGCAACATGGATGAACCTGGAGATTGTCATAATAAATGAAGTAAGTCAGACAGAGAAAGACAAATGTGATATTGCTTATATATGAAATCTAAAAAAATGGTACAAATGAACTTATTTTTAAGACATAAATAGAGTCATAGATGTAGAAAACAAACTCATGGCTACCAGGGGATGGGATGGAGAAGGCAATGACACCCCATTCCAGTACTCTTGCCTGGAGAATCCCAGGGATGGGGGAGCCTGGTAGGCTGCAGTCCACAGCACAGAGTTGGACATGACTGAAGCGACTTAGCAGCAGCAGCAGGGGATGGGGAGGATAAATTGGGAGACGGGACTGACATATACACAGTACTATATATAAAATAGATAACTACTTATAACTATATATAACTACTATATAGCACACTGAACCCTGCTTAACACTCTATAATGGCCTTTATGGGAAAAGAATCTAAAAAAGCATGGATATATGTATATGTATAACTGATTCACTTTGCTGTACAGCAGAAACAGAATATTTGAAATTAACTATACTCCCTGGTGGCTCAGATGGTAAAGTGTCTGTCTACAATGCGGGAGACCGGGGTTCGATCCCTGGGTCAGGAAGGTCCCCTGAGAAGGAAATGGCAATCTACTCTGGTACACTTGCCTGGAAAATCCCATGGACAGAGGAGCCTGGTAGGCTACAGTCCATGGGGTCGCAAAGAATCAGACATGACTCAGTGACTTCACTTTCACTTTCTTT
>SJYC01119346.1:0-42607 GCA_006408675.1 Madoqua kirkii
CAGCAATCTTGATTCCAGCTTGGGTTTCTTCCAGCCCAGTATTTCTCATGATGTACTTTGCATAGAAGTTAAATAAACAGGGTGACAATATACAGCCTTGATGTACTCCTTTTCCTATTTGGAACCAGTCTGTTGTTCCATGTCCAGTTCTAACTGTTGCTTCCTGATCTGCATACAGATTTCTCAAAAGGCAGGTCAGGTGGTCTGGTATTCCCATCTCTTTCAGAATTTTCCACAGTTTATTGTGATTCACACAGTCAAAGGATTTGGCATAGTCAGTAAAGCAGAAATAGATGTTTTCTGGAACTTGTGCTTTTTCCATGATTCAGTGAATGTTGGCAATTTGATCTTGGTTTCTCTGCCTTTTCTAAAACCAGCTTGAACATCTGGAAGTTCATGGTTCACATATTACTGAAGCCTGGGTTGAAGAATTTTGAGCATTACTTTACTAGTGTGTGAGACGAGTGAAATTGTGCTGTAGTTTGAGCATCCTTTGGCATTGCCTTTCTTTGGGATTGGAATGAAAACTGACCCTTTCCAGTCATAGGCATAAGAAAATCCTTTCAGTGACCAAAATATATCACAAATTGCCTAAGATGATTTTTTTGTTGTTGTTGAGATGGGGAGGAAAGATTAGCACATGAATTTCTAGAGTGAGCTCATTCAGATAAAGGGACAGTTTCTCTATGGTATGTTTTATTGGTAAAAATAAAATTCTTGTACCACTGCTAATTAATTACTCAAAAGAGAATCCATAATTGGAAAACAATTTGACATAACATTATTAAATATGCTAAAGATTTTGTACTTGGATTGCAAGGGTAGATGAGATCATGTGGACCTTGTCTACTCTGTGCCACTCAGGTTCCTGGGTGAGAACCTTGGTTGCTTACTGACTGCTTTTTCAGGATAGGCAAGAAGTGGAGATATGTTATACCATAGAAGCTTAAGAATTAACCTTAAGTTCCTTTTCTATTATCTCTTGTAGCAGTTCATACTAAGAGCAAAAGTGACAGGTGGATATGTTTCTGGGATTGGTAAACTAGGAATATAATTCTGTGGTACGACAGAGGCCTTGAGATATTATATTAAACCACTGGCCATTGACACTGACTATTGAGGAGTTCGTGAAATAGGAATTTGATCCAAACTTGAGTTCTGATTTTTTTTTTTTAATGTATGCTATAGACTGAGTGTGTTCCCCTTAATTCTATGTTGAGGCATTTGGGAGGGGACTAGGTCATGATGGCGGAGCCCTTGTGACTGGGATTAGTGCCCTTATATAAGAGAAGAGAGCTCTCTTGCTCCTGCCTTGTGAAGACATAGCAACTAGACAGCCATCTCTGAGCCAGAAAACAAGACCTCACCACATACCAAATCTGCGTGTACCTTGATCTTAGACTTCCCAAATACCAGAACTGTGAGAAATATACGTTCGGCATTTGAGTCATCCAGTCTGTGGTAGTTTTTTGTTTTTAAATAGCAATTTGAAAACACTAAGACAATCACAAGGCATTTTTTTTAAAAGTACTTTAAATGGAGCCTTCAAAGGGCTATTTTCAAACCCTTAGTAAGATGAGATCAGCTTTTAGTCTCCCTGCATTGTTTCATGACTTGATTCCAAGTCTTTTACATACACTATCAATCATAACTTGAAAAGACAGAAAAGCTAAGAGGAGGACTCTGCTTCTGAAATAGAAGAGGTTGGGGAGACAAGAGAATGGGAAGGAAGAAGAGCTGTCCAGATCACGAGAACAGGGCAAGCCTGAGGGAGATTTATTCACTGATCCAGTGGGCATTGTTATGGGGACTTAATTCTCTGACTAGTTCCTTTCCCCACACCACTCTCACTTTCGGGAGGGTAAAATATTCTATCAGACTACATGTACACTGCTGTGGAAGCCTACACCTGGGAATCAGAGACTAAGAGGTGCCACTCATTGCAGAAGGCTCGGGTACAGGTATATCAAAGAAAGCCTGATCTCCGCAGTAAGAATCAGACCTCAGAATACATCTTTCATCTTAAGAGTTCTTTAGCAAGGAATAGAATCAAAGTTATTCTTAGTGATACTGTACATTCAAGTCTAGATTGTATGTTTGACAGTGTTAACAGTGGTGACATATTCATCTTTATACAATTTAATACAAATTATTGAAACTATACCTGATAGGCAGAAATAGAGTTGGAACACCTGGTGGGACCTACCTGAACTTTCCCCAATAGCAACACAAGCAGAAGCCACAGAAGTTAACACCATATAAGAAAAAAAAAAAGCTTAATACGGTCTAAAACATGATTTTCAGCACTAAAGAAGGGACTGGGGCTAGGATTTCTTTATCCCAGGGGTCCCCATCCTCTGGACCAAAATCTGGTACCTCCTGGCAGATCAGCGGCAGCATTAGAGATAAATTTCACAATAAATGTAATGTGCTTGAATCATTCTGAAACCATCTTCCCAACCCCTGCTCCGTAGAAAAATTGTCTTCCACAAAACTTGTCCCTGGTGCCAGAAAGGTTGGAGTGGTTACTTTAAAGAGTTTGAAATCACCTACCTGCTTCTTCTCTTGAGTCCAGAGCCAGCTGGCACCTCCAGACGAGCTGTCTTAAGATCTCTTCGCACAGTTAGGTGTTATTCCTTCGTTATTTCCTCAGCAACAGATTCTTGATTCCTGAGAAGACATTTTCCTGTGAGTTTTCCTCTTTAACCAATTCCTGGCTTTGTTAACAAACTCACTCACTGACTTGCTCTTAAGGCCAGCTCCATCGCTCTGGTCAGCACCCTTTTCCAGCAACTTTTACTCCTTTCACCAGCCTCAGGCCCAGGCAAGGCGAGACTGAGTCTTTACTCCAGCTTCACTGAGCTGTCACTTAACATCCAATGCCTGGCCCCTTCCATAGTGAAGCAGCTTGTCATCTCTCATTTTCCTCCTCTCAAAATTCTTGTTGTCCTTGCTACCCTCTATCAAAGTAGCTTCTTCACCATAGACTTACTATCCTAAGAACTCTTCTCCATTTTTTTAGGTTCTTTCCTATAGTTTCCTAACACTTCCCCAATAACCTTCCCCAACCTTCCACTAGATCACAGGCTTCCCTGATGGCTCAGATGATAGACTCTGCCTACCATGTGGGAAACCCAGGTTTGATCCCTGGGTCAGGAAGATCCCCTGGAGAAGGGAACAGCTACCTACTCCAGTATTCTTGCTTTGAGAATTCCATGGACAGAGAAGCCTGGCGGGCTACAGTTCAGGGTTGCAAACAGTTGGACACAACTGAGCGACTAACACTATCACTAACCTTTCACTGATTCTATGCTAGTTGAATTTTTGTTCTCTGAGCACACAGACACCCCATGTCAAAGCTATCAACATTATTCTCTACAACTAGTCTCCCAGCTTATTTCTTGTTTTTTCCTTAAAAACAAACAAACAAACTGAAAAAAAAAAAGCCAAAACAAAACACTAAAGTCAGTCAAACTGTAACCTCTCTCCTTCGATGTATACATGTTCATCCCTGTTTTGCAACCTTCTTCCCACAAACAAGTTACCAGGGTTGGAGCCCAGACATCCATAGTTTTGAATATTCCCTAGGTGATTCTGATTTTCAGCCAAGGTTGAGAACCACTACGTATACCTGTTTTATACATGGAGTAACCGTGCTCAAGTTCTTTGCATCCAGGCAGCCTTAATTAGCTGCACAGAAATATCACTAATGTAAGCTGCCTCTGCAGTTAGGTATTAGATTGATCTTTGCATCAAATAAGAGATATCTTTCTCCCCCACCAGCTTCTTAAAAGTTATCGACTTCTCTCATCATGGAGTCAAGGTAATTGACTCCATAGCTGAAGAAAACGTTCCCAGTTCTCCAAGGCTGATGATTACCCACTCCATCTTCCTTGTTCATCATTATAATGGTTAAAAACCTTTGCCTTAAATTTAAATTAAATATTCCTCTTTTAATCTAAGCCTGTTTCTTTCATGTTGCTGCCCTGTGGACATTGAAAAGGGCCAATAAGCTTTCCTTTCATAGAATTGCTTGTGGTAGTGAAGATATGAATCAAGCCACACCTTAGCTTTCTGTTTGCTAGTTAAATAATCCCCAATTAGTAAAGTTAAAGAATATGAAAACTGTAAGGAACCTTAGGGATTTTCTAGTCTAATATTTTCAAACTTTAATTTTAAACAGTGGATACTGCTAAGCTAAGTCACTTCAGTCATGTCGGACTCTGTGTGACCCCATAGATGGCAGCCCACCAGGCTCCCCTGTCCCTGGGATTCTCCAGGCAAGAACACTAGAGTGGGTTGCCGTTTCCTTCTCCAATGCATGAAAGTAAAAAGTGAAAGTGAAGTTGCTTCAGTCATGTCCAACCCTCAGCGACCCCATGGACTGCAGCCTTCCAGGCTCCTCCATCCCCTCCCAGGGGATTTTCCAGGCAAGAGTACTGGAGTGGGGTGCCATTGCCTTCTCTGAAACAATGGATTATATTATTAAACACAATCTTAATCATAACATGTGAAAACTGATACAAGTAAAACTTCAAGTGAAGAGCTCTGGGAGATTTTCCATGCAGTGGTAACTGAGGCACATAATGGAACTTTGATACTTGGCAAAATGGAGTTTGGGGGAAAAACAATTTTTTTTTTGTGGTCCAGTATTTCAACTGTATAGATAAGAAAGTCAAAGTTTAGAAGCTTTATGAGAATTTTTGATTTTCTAGTAATAAAAGACATACTACTTTGGGATAGTGCTATTAAAATGCTTAGTAATGTAAAAATGCTTAATGTATCCATTGGGAAGTTTGTTTTTGGATTTGATTTTTATGGAACTGAGTCTTTACTTTGAGCAGCTGATGATAAACATGGACATAAATTTATTCCCACTAGTCAAAAAACACCAAATTAGAGGAGTGCCTAATATCAGAGAATATAAATAAAGCTCAAACGCCGAGAGTCTCTGAGCCTCTGTTTCTTAAACAGATCCAAGAGGCCTTTCCTCACTCCTGTAATGTCACCTTATTGAAACAGTTACATATTCCTGAAGGATTTCATCCTAGTTTGGGGTTTGAATAGTGTATGGAAGACCACTACTTCTTTAGTCAGACACTATAACTTAGCTGAAAAATAAAAATTTAACCATGAAGATACTCTTTCAGCCTCTGGATCTTGACCCCTCAGGGAGCAAGTATATAACAGAATTCTAATGCTAGGAAAACAGAGCCTAGACATGCCAAATCAAGACATAGAGCTTCCAGAGACTTGATTTATTTCCTTCTCCACTCTCACTAAATTTGTTAAGGGAGAAATAGTTTAAGTATTTCTTTTTTAAAAATTTCCTATGTCTCCATTCCTACCTTCCCTCCCTCCAGAATACTGAGCTCATAAAGGATAAACAAGCACAGAAGTAGCAGGGGATTTAGGTAATAGGACAAGGTGACAGCCAGCCTCAGGAAAATTTAGTATATGGTCAGGGCCAGGTCAATACATAAGAGCATCCTGGAAAGTGTAATAATTTGGAATTTTATCAAACAAATATTCTTTGCTATATTGAACAGCATTTATTGAGATACAAGGACCTACTATATAGCACAAGGAACTCTGCTCAATGTTGTGTGGCAACCAGGATGGGAAGGAAATCTGGGGGAGAATGGATACATGTATATTTATGGCTGGGCCCCTTTCCTGTTCCCCTGAAAATGTCACAACATTGTTTGTTAATTTGCTATACCTCCATATAATTTTTTTTTTAAGAGGGCAAGTGCTTTGTGAGGAAACGGGGAAAGGATGATGCTCCTGGTTGACCTTAGTCTTTCTCCTCTATCCTCTATCATCTTGAGCAATTTTGCTTACCCTAACCCTAAGTACTTCCCTAGTAGCTCAGTTGGTAAAGAAACCGTGTGTGATGCAGGAGATCCCAGTTCAATCCTTGGTTTGGGACGATCCCCTAGAGGAGGGCCTGACAACCCACTCCAGCATTCTTGCCTGGAGAATCTCCATGGACAAAGGAGACTTGGCGGGCTGCCGTCCATGGGGTAGCAAAAAGTCAAACATGACTGAGCACCGCACAACCATAAGCAGGCACAGGCCCTTCAGTGAAATATCAGCTTAGTGGATTAGCAGACCTGCTAATCTCATCCTTTTGGGGGCAGGTGAGTGGCTATCCACCATCTGTGGTTTCTTGGGCATGCCCTTTATGTGTGTCTGGGGTCAATGAAGCTTTACCCCAACCCATCTGCCTAAGAAGTTTATCAAATTATTCCTTCTAAGGATGAGTGGAAATCTATCATTATTAGCGATATTATTGGTTTCCACTGTGAATTGGCCATATCTTCCCCGCTCAACTCTCTTAATCCACTTCTTTTTTTGTATAATGTGTATCAAAGGGGCATACTTAGAAGGCTCACTGAAGTCACAGATTTCTAACTTCTGTCTTTAATATGGAGTTTGTTTCCTTGCTCTGCCTGTTCCTCAGCCTCTGGTCACAGACAGAACTTCATAGCCTACCTTTCACTGGAGGAGTCCCTCTAGCATTGTCTGGATGCCAGGTAATATCCTAAATTCTTTATAGTTATTATCCCATTTATTTCTTATAACAGTGCCATTACATGCATAAAATTGTTACTGTCATCTTACAACCAAAGAAAAGCAAGCTTTGAAAAATTAAGGAACCCCTCCCTCCGAGGAGAAACAGCAGGGGGTGATGGAAATGTGATTTGAACTAGGACAGAAGAACCCCAGAGCCTGTATGTGTCTGTCTGTCCAGTTCTCTGTGCGGATTCTCTGTAGTATTTCCTATAAAGTCTGCTTATTTTCTATAAACTTTTCTGGTAATATTTCCATATGTCATCCTCTCAATAATATTCTGTTCCTTTTTAATCCTGATTCTCCTGAAACAGCGTCTCATGAATACATCTATAATGCATTGTGCACCTTCCGGAGTACTCTCACCATGCTTTGGAGAGAAAAAAGTTGAGGCTTTGGAACTATCATTTTCCCATGTGCTGTGCTTGTACGTACATTTTAGGCCCAACCGTCCAATTTTCCATTTGCAGCTATTGGATTACAGGTATTTCAAAGTAATTTTCCCCAAGATTAATATTGTCTAAGTCTTTCAGAATCTGAGTGTCTCTTAATTAAAGAATATTCAGAAATTTGATGGACACATTTTTGAAAGACCGTTTCAAGTATTTGATAGGAATAATGATCCACCTTGATCCTGGTAGACCACCTTGTGTGGCACTTTCATTCAGTCTTAAGTTTAGGTACCCCAGAGAGAGACCAACTATTTTACCAGCTAATAGTACTGGAATGAGGACTATATATTAATATTTCAAACCCTCCTATGATGACATCTCATGATGCTAAAATTTAACAGAAAATATCTATAACTTTTCCATTTTCAATGTGATCTGCAAATCTCTCAAAAAAGCTAACCCAATTGTTAGTGGCATGATTTAATTATCACACAGCCAAATGATCCCAATCTATGATCTTTCAGTCTCCTAGGGGATTGGGCATTGTGTGATGAACTGTATTATTCTCTTCTCAAGTTTTAATATTAAATTAAGCCATTCTTAACTTCCTGGGTTAACTTCCATATAAATCCTTATATCAATATATTTCTAGGGGGCCTGTAGATTTACTTGCTAGTTCTCCTAGTACCTAAGGGCACATGGTGTCAGATTCTGTTGACTTACAGACATTATATTTGGGAAGTTTTTTTTACCAGATATGTATATATTTTTTCATTTTGTATGACATTTTTTCTTCCCTCAAGATAGGCATATTAACAAACAATATCAAAAGGAATAAGGATTAGGAAAGAAGAAATAAAGTTGACATTGATTTTGCAGATTGTGCTAAATGCCTTTCATTTTCCCCTTTGGTTCTTCATCTCACCTACTTCATTCTAGTCTGTGCCAGGTCACTGACCTGAATGAATTGCGTTCAAGCCCTCTGCTCATCCCATGGGCAGAGAGTACCATTCTCTTGCATATGAGGAGGCAATGGTCTGATACCTGCCTGTGAACTGGGTCCAGATGTAGAGCTGCCTGCAGATGCTGCCATGAAACCCCTGAGCCCATTTATTTTCTGGCTTTTACTTGAATTCAGCCAATAGGATACATCAATAGAATATTGGAAGATAGGAAATAAAGGCTGGGGTATATGTTTCCCTGGTTCCTTCTCCTTGTCCCTCTAATAAACACCATGAACCTCACCAGGTTGCCCTTCCATACATTTATTCCTTGAGGTTCAAGTACCACTGCCCTACTTTGCCCCTTCAGGCAAGGGGATGGTAATCACTCTGTAGGTTATTAGCTGTAGATTTTTCATCATGAAATTTTGCTTTCCCTAAATAAATTCTTTCCACTTTTAAATAGTCCCTATATTGTTCAATTCTCCTTAATAAGCCAGTTTTAGGGGGCCATCAACTTCCTACTGTGACCTTGATTAATGCACACATGCATCATTATATACTTAGAAAATAAACTTAGCAAGGTTGTTGTCAATGTTTGGTATGCAAAATAAGTTTTTTCATTTCTACAGCACAGTCAGAAATAGAAAATGACAATCTTTGAAAGGTACAATTTGCAAAATAAAACAAAAACCACATCAACTCATTTAATGCAGTTCAGAATAAATCTAATAAATTTTTTCAAAGATTTCAAGGAGAAGTGACAAATCCTTACCGAAATTAAAAAAATATATAGTATATATAATATATAAATATATGTTATGTCCATGGATTGACAGGATACATGGAAGGGTTTTAAAACATCTGCACAAATATTTTAAACTTTTCCCTTTAAAAGACAGAAATTAATTTAATCCTCCAGTGTAGATTGGATTTAGTGACTCACTTTTAAGAAACAGAATATAGTAGAAGTGATTGTGTGTGACTAAGTCAAAAAAGGCAGTACAGCGTCCTCTTTGCTCTCTTTCTCTTGGTCACTCTGAGGGAATGAGCTGTCATGTCTTGAAAGCACTGAGGCTACCCTACATAATGAGAAACTGAGGCCTCTTGCCAGCGTCTCGGTGAGGAAGCCATCTTGGAAGTATATCCTTCAGCCTCAGTCAAGTCTTCAGATGACTTACAGTAGAAACTCGTGAGAGACCTTGAGGCAGAAAAACTCAGCAAAGCTGCTTCCCAATAAATTTTGGACTCACAAAAATTATGAGAAATAATATACAACTGTAATTGTTGTTTTAAGCTACTGTACTTTGGGTAATCTGTTACACAACAATATATTGCTAACTAATACTTTCAGTATCATAAGGTATCAATTATTCACAAATTGAGCTCTAGAATATCTTTCTAATAAAAACTCCAATATGTATTGCATTTAAATCACAAACATATTATAAAATTTATATCTAGACATGAATATTCACTTCTTTTCCTGAATAAGAAAAGAAAAATGAGAGAACTGGCCATAACAGATAGGAATGTTAATACTGATGCAGCGATAAATACATCAATGCAATAGAAATGTCAACCCAGAAAAATAATTATAAGTAGACAGTTGATCTGTAACAGAAGTGGTACTACTCATCAGAGCAGAGAGAATGAGTTTTCAATAAATAACATGCAGGACAGATATGGTCTGTACAGAAACCAGAAAACAGCGAAAAAAAAAATGGATCCACTCTTGGTTTGAATTTCTGCAAGAACAGACCCTGAGACAAGGATCTGGGTGCAAGCAGTTTATTTGAGAGATGAATCCTGGGGAAGCAGAGTCAGAAATGGAGAAAGTAAAGAAGGAAATAGATGTAGGCAAATAAAGAGTATGTTCATAAACTGATTGCCTCTTTGGACAAGGAGGACTCAGTACTGCTGGGAAATTCCTGAGACCCTCTGTGGAACACTTTAACATTTAAAGGATAAAGAAGCTGGGTATGTATTGACAACCTCCTATCTCTCATTTGTTGATGGTTGATCCCAGGGCCAGGTAATGGTTGTTGATTGCTAGTAACAAACCACCCTAAGAATAGGGGCATTAAAAACCAAAACAAACAGAAAACCAAAATGTTATATCATCTTCATGGATTCTACAGGCAGAAACTTGAATGGGACAAATTTGGAGATGGCTTGTCTCTGCTCCACAATTCTTGGAGACTTCACTAAGACTCAAATGACTGACAGTGACTCAAATAGAAGGGACCAGAAACATTTGGAGGATTCTTCCGTCATACCTAGCACTTGCTCTGGGATGAATCAAAGGCTAGCAATTAGAACACCTTCTGGTGGTCTCTTTATATGGCTTCCTCATATCCTAAAGGAACATGAGGCTTTCTTATATTCCTATTTCTATATAAGAAAGTTGGCTTTCTTATATTGTGGGTCAGGCCCCCAAGATGAGAAAAAAAAAAAGGCAGAATCTGCATGTTAAATTCTAACCTAGCCTCAGAATCATGCAGGGTCATTTCTACTTCAATTAAGTCACCAAAGCCAGCCCAGATGCAAGGGAGGAGGAAGAGACCCCACCTCTGGATGTGAAGAGTGTCAAAGAATTTGGGGCTATCTTTAGAGCTACAACAGGTATTACCTTTCTGGGATTTGTGTTTTGCCCATGTCTACCAGCTAAATATGGTCCCGCAGTGAGAAAAAGGTCTCAGGTATAGGGATGCAGGTGTCTGAGGTAGGCCATTGTTGGTATGTATAGAAATTGTCCAACAAGTTTGCAAATGTCCTCTGGGATAAGAACAATTGTTTGAGGAGGGCTCCAACATTACTTTTCATTGTGCATATCATTTAATGCTCCTTAGGCCCCAATTTAAGTTCCCCATATCCTATCTCTGGTTCTTAAGAGTATCAGCCTTTCTCAACCTCAAAACAGAAATCTTGAAACAGTTCAGTGAAACAGACTAGTCACTCTTGTTCAGTCAATCCGAAGGATGAAATTAATATTCTTATATCCCCTTTCCTTACCCTTATCCAGACTTTATACTATTATAGATTTCTTGCCCAGTGAAGTGAAACACATCTTTAGCCCCTCAAAGCTGAACTTCTGCTTACTTCATTTTTATCATGCCCATTTACTATTATCACCAAACATGCGAGGTACAAGAGATACACCAGAGGACCTAAGCATTCCAGACATAATTCTGTCCCAATATAAAGCAGCAATTTCAGCTCCTCATTTACATTCACTGGCTGTATTGTTTTAGCCAATATAGGAACTCTTTTCTTTATTTTTGCCTGTTGGTCCACTGGAGCTCACATTGATCAGATTCAATTAAAGACTTACTATAACCCCAGTGATGCTTCACTGATGCTGAGCTGAAGCTCCAATACTTTGGCCATCTGATGCAAAAAGCTGACTCATTAGAAAAGACCAGTGGGTTCAGACAGTAAAGAATCTGCCTGTAGTGCAGGAGACCTAGTTTGATCTCTGGGGTGGGAAGATCCCCTGGAGAATGGAATGGTAACCCATTTCAGTATTCTTGCCTGGAGAATCCCTATGGACAGAGGAGCCTGATGGGCTACAGTCCATGGGATCACAAAGAGTTGGGCACGACCAAGCGAATGACATAACACACACTGATGCTGCACAAGATTGAAGCCAGGAGGAGACGGGGATGTTACAGGATGAGATGGTTGGATGGCATCACCGACTCAATGGACATGAGTTTGAGCAAGCTCTGTGAGATGGTGAAGGACAGGGAAGCCTGGTATGCTGCAGTCCATGGGGTGTAAAGAGTCAGACATGACCGAGTGACTGAAAAACATCAATCACCCTAGTAGTACCATGGGAACCAGGACCTCTTATCTAGCAGAGCCTAAAGTTATGAGTATGGAAATGACAAATTTGACAACTGGATCACATGGATTTATGGTTAGGAAGATTAATCCTATTTATAGCCTATGGTTTCTGGTTATATTTGATACTCAGAAAATAAGGCAATTGGTTTATCATAGCTATCACAGTTTAAAGGATAACCCTCTAAGCTTGCAGAGTGTTATCCCCAAGCTAGTACCTTAACTTAGTATTAAAAGAGCCACTGTAAAATTTTGTCAGGCCTGCAGCTTCCTGGTGATATGGTACACACTCATGTTTCATAATGTACTTATTGTTCCACCTCCTTTGATATAAAAATGGATCCTTTTCCTGAAACTATCTTTTATAATATTCCTTATGAATAAATTAGAACTATGTGAGCCCTCAGATAGTTGTTACTGGTAGAAGTGCTGTGACCTGGGAATAAAAACTCAACCAGAATACATATGTATTCCAATTTAATAGATTACTGCAGTCTCCAGAGTTGAAAGGTTCAGATGTAATCAACCTCCCAATCAAGTGGATAACTTGTTCTCCTTAAAAGATGGTATTTTGAGAATTCTGCATACATTTTACTGCTTACAAGTTGGATATACAAGTTGGATATTCAATAGTGATAATATCTGTGTTAGCCTTGATGAGAGGGAGTCCATGTAAACCTTTATCCTTACCACCTAAACTATTTCATTCATCATCCCATTGTGCTAGCACTGGGCTAGGTAGCCAAAGACAGAGGTTGACTGCCCTTTACTTGGTGGGTCACTCTTTTTACACGGTTTTTCAGTGCCTGCATTATCTGGCGGCCATTAACCAAAGAAATCCTCACACCCTTTGCTTATTCCTTTTGGTCCTTTCACATCCTTCTTCCCTGGAATTCCTTGTCTCTGATTCTCTAATCTATTCCTTTCTAGACCTTGACCATGTAGCTATGCCATTTTTATTTTCTGCCCAAAAGTCTCTGTAGTTTCTCCACCAAGAACTTTCTGTCTTGGTTCTATCCAAGAGTCCTTAGCTCTTACAACTTAGCCCCTTGGCATAAAGTGAAAAACAAGTCCAGTACTTGAGATTCTGCCCATAAGCATTTCCATTCACAACTGTTTTGCAGAAACAGTTTTGAATGAAACTGCAGTATAGCAGGTGTCAAGTTTAAACTAGGACTGATATATAGTGTCAAACCATCTGTAATTTGTCTAGGTTTTTTTCTTTGTATGTCAGCCGGCCATAAGGAAACTCCAATGAGACCTTAAGTGTGAGCTGATGGAAGATACCTGTGCAACAATGGGGTTTGGGTTACATCTTTGTGTAACTAAGTTGTTCCCTTGGGACTCCAAATGTCCTGTTGTCATCATACAGTAAAGATTGTTTTTGCTCTAAATCAATTTTAAGGCAGTGGACTTGACAGCACTCAGCATATAATAAATAACTCTGGTGGATAGACCTTCAATGCTTGCCTGGGGCTCCACTCAAAACTGGTAGCCTTCTATTTCATTTGACAGGGTTTGCAAGATCATTTCCATATGTGGTATATACTCTTAAGAGTACTACAAAATGTATGCTTCTTTTTTAGTGTACAATTTGCAATACGTTGTCCTTTTTTATTGAAGAAAATGTTCTGTATGCTCCAGATCTTTGGACCTTGTGTTAACTGAGGTCCTACTAGAAGCAAACTCTGAGACTGGATTAGGTGTGCCAGAGATTTATGGGAGGGAGGGAACTAGTGGAAGGTAAAGGGCAATAAACTGGAGTGGGCAGTGCAGGGCCTCTGAACATGAAGCAAGTCTCACATCTGTGATAAGAGAAGGGAAATTAAGGAGGACTGGGAAGGAAAACAGACTGAACACAGTTCTAAGAAAACCGTGGTCAGGCTTATATTAGTCCTGGGCTTCCTTCACAGCTCAGTTGGTGAAGAATCTGCCTGCAGTGCAGGAGACCCAGCTTCAATTCCTGGGTCAGGAAGATCCCCTGGAGAAGGAAATGGCAACCTACTCCAGTATTCTTGCCTGGAGAATCCCATGGACAGAGGAGTCCATGGGATGGCAAGAGTTGGACATGATTAAGCAACTAAACCAGTCAATACTTATATAAGTAATGGGTCAAAATGACCCATTAGAGCAGTCAGCCCACATACCACAGAAAAGGGTCTGCATTTATACGCCCACAGTGTTCAGTTACTGACCAGGGGAAACTTGGTACTGCACAATAGAAGTGGTGGTTCCCAGTGGTGGCGAGCTGAGATTCTTAGGCAGTTATGCTCCCTGCAACCAGTTCCCTTAAAGGAGATCTAAAGGCCTCCCTGGTGGTCCACAGCTCAAGACTTCGCTTTCTAGTGCAGGGAGTTTGATCCTTGGTTGGGGAGCTAAGATCCCATATGCTCACGGCCAAACAAAAAACATTAAGAGAAGCAAAATGGTAACAAATAATAAAGACTTAAAAAATGGTCCATGTCAAAAAAAGGAGTGGCGGGGTGGGGAGGAGATCTGAATGGTACATTCGTGACTGCCACAGGATCTCTAAAATCTTCAACAATCTCCTTGACTCTTGGGAATTCCCTATCTTCTTACATACACGTCTTACCAGGCCACCTAGAACACATGTCACTTTCATGATCAGTAGGTCTAATTTTAACATGTTGACAATATAATGGACTAGTATAATGGCCTACAGGATACTGAGATGATCTAGGTGCTGTACTGTATTATGGCAGATAGGAGGAGGGCTAGCAGAACCATATAGCAAGATGGTGAAAATATATGGCCATTTATCCCAGGTGAGGGCAAACTGTTTTTGATTCCCCTTTCTGATGAGTATTGAAATGAACACATTAAAGAAATCAATAGCTACTACAAATCAGAGGCTGTGTTCATCTGCTCTCGCAAAGATGATCTTCAGCACAGCATCTATGATTGGGGCTACCATTTGTTAAGTTTACTGCAGCCTATCACCATCTGCCATATCCATCTGGTTTTTTGCGGGGCCATACTAGTGAATTAAACAGAAATAGGTTGGAAACAATCGTCCCTTATCCTTTAAATCTTCAATTCTCTGAAGTTCCAGCTGGGTTATGATATCACTTACAATTTACTATCTTGGCGAGGGGAGTACAGTTGCAATTGCTTCAATTTTGCCTTTTCTATTATAAAGACTCTTACTCCACAGGTTGGAAAATGAAGATGAGAGCTTTTTTAGCTGCTAAGTTTATTTATTCCACTCAAGGACTAACGAAGTGAACACAGAGTAAATGGCAGACCTCATGGACCCTCTGCGAGATACTTATATGTATTTGGTCTATAGGACCCATGATCTCCATTCTCTAACACCCTAATGGGGACAAAGTTGGCATTTTTGCACCTTTGGCATTCCTGTCATCTCAGGCCCTGTACTCAATGGCCCACAAAAGCTCTGAGTGTGGTATATGAACTATTACTCAGCCACAATAATTCTGCCTTATGGAACAATGTTAATAGACCACAATAGAGAATATTATGCTTAATGAGTTGTCAGACAAATAGTATATGATGTCAATTAATATGTGGTATATAAAAAGTAATATAAATAAATAATAAATAAATAAATAAATAAATATATATATATATTTATATATATATATATAAAGACTATATATATATATTTTTTTTATTATGAAAATTTTAAAAGATTTTTAAGATAGAAAGCAGAAGACTGCTGTCAGTGCTTCAGTGTAAAATCACAGAACCTTGCCCAGTTTCCTGACTGAGCCATTTCTCAGAGTCCATCTGCTGAAGGACAGGTCAGACACTTCTGGGGAAGGACCCCATAGTTCTACTGCAAGTGTGTACAAGTATTCCCCCAGTACTTCCTCAAAAAGGTCTACATTAATTCAGGTGGCTTATGCATATCTGCTTATATTAATATATGTCAGTTCCATATCCCTAATTTGTTCCTCTCCCCTTTGGTAACCACAAACTTGTTCTCTATATCTGTGAATCTGTTTCTGTTTTACATATATATATATATATATTCATTTGTATTATTTTTTATATACCACATATTAATTGACATCACATGCTATTTGTCTGACAACTCATTAAGCATAATATTCTCTATTATGGTCTATTAACATTGTTCCATATGGCAGAATTATTGTGGCTAAGTAACCTTTCATATACCACACTTTATTAATTCGATTATCTGTTGACGAGCACTTGGGTTATTTCCATCACTTGGCTACTGTAAATAGTATTGCTATTAACATTGGGGTGCTTGTATCTTTTTAAATTAATGTTTTCAATTTTTGAAGATATACATTGGGAGTGGAATTGCTAGATCATATGACAGTTTTATTTTTAGTTTTTTGAGGAACCTTCATACTGTTTTCCATAGTGGCTGTACCACTTTACATTTCCATGGACAGTGTATTGTTTCCTCCAGTTTTATGGCTTCAGGTCTTTAAAATATTTTGAGTTTATTCCTGTGTATGGTACGAGGAAATGTTCTAATCTAACAGTTTTACATATGATTGCCCCATTTTTCCAACACTATTTGTTGAAAAAACTGTCTTTTCTCCATTGTATATTCTTGCCTACTTCATCATGGATTATTTGATCATAGGTACATGCATTTATTTATGGGCTCTCTATTCTGTTCCATTTATCTATATGTCTGTTTTTCTGCCAGTATTATAGTGCTTACTGTATCTTTCAATATACTTTGAAATGAGGGAGGGTGATACCTGTAACTTTAGTCTTTTACTCAAGATTTCTATGGTTATGCTGGATCTTTTGTGTTTCCATATGAATTTTAAGGTTATTTGTCCTAGTTCTGTGAAAAATGTTGTTAAGGATTTTGATAGGGATTACATTAAATTTGCAGATTGTTTTAGATAGTATGAACATTATAATTATATTAATTCTTCTAATCTGAGCCACTAGATATCTTTCCATTGCTTTGCCCTGAAGTAACTATTCTATAGGCAGCACGTTAAAGGGTCTTATTTTCTCCAATCAACCATGCTATGTGTTTGACTGGACATTTAGTCCATTGACATTTAAAGTAATCAGTGAAAGATATGTGTTGTTTAGCTGCTAAGCTGTATCTGACACTTTGTGACCCCCATGACCTGCAGCACGCCAGGGTTCCCTGTCCTTCACAATCTCCTGGAGATTGCTCAAACTCATGTCCATCAAGTCAGTGATAACATCCAACCATCTCATCCTGCGTCGTCTCCTTCTTCTCCTGCCTTCAGTCTTTCCCAACATCAGGGTCTTTTCCAGTGAGTCGACTCTTCACATCAGGTAGCCAAAGTATGGGAGCTTTAGCATCAGTCCTTCCAATGAGTATTCAGGGTTGATTTCCTTTATGATTGACTGGTTTGATTGCCTTGCTGCCCAAGGGACTCTTCAAGAAATTCTCCAACACCACAGTTCAAAAACATCAGTTCTTCAGATTCAGCCTTCTTTATAGTCCAGCTCTCACATCTGTACATGGCTACCAGAAAGCCATAGTTTTGACTAGACAGACCTTTGTCAATAAAGTGATGTCTCTGTTTTTTAATAGTCTGTCCAGGTTTGTCATAGCTTTTCTTCCAAGGAGCAAAAAAAGCCTTTAATTTCTTGGCTGCAGTCACCATCCACAGTGATTTTGGAGCCTCCAAAATAAAATCTATCAGGGTTTCCACTTTTTCCCCATCTACTTGCCAGGACAGATGCCATGATCTTCATTTTTTGAATGTTGAGTTTTAAGCCAGTTTTTTTACTCTCCTCTTTCACCTTCACCAAGAAGTTCTTGAGTTCCTCTTCACTTTCTGCCATAAGGGCGGTGTCATCTGCATATATGAGGTTACTGATATTTATCCTGACAGTCTTGATTGCTGCTTGGAGTCATCCAGCCTGGCATTTTGCATGATATACTCTGCATGTAAGCTAACTAAGCAAGGTGACAATATATAGCCTTGTACTACTCCTTTCCCAGTGTTTTACCAGTCTGTTGTTGCATGACAGGTTCTAAATGCTGCTTCTTGTTCTGCAAACAGGTTTCTCAGGAGGCAAGTGAGATGGGTTGGTATTTTCATCTCTTTCGGCGTTTTCCACAGTGTGTTGTGATCCACACCAAAGCTTTAGCATAGTCAATGATACAGAAGTAGATTTTTTTTTTTAATTCCGTTGCTTTTTCTATGATCCAGTGGATGTTGGCAATTTGATCTCTGGTTCCTCTGTCCTTTCTAAATCCAGCTTGAACATCTGAAGTTTCTCAATTCACGTATTGCTGAAGCCTAGCTTGAAGGACTTTGAATATAATCTTGCTAGCATAGGAAATGTGTGTAATAGTACTACAATTTGAGCATTCTTTGACATTGCCCTTCTTTGGGATTAGAATGAAAAGTTACCTTTTCCAGTCCTGTGGCTACTGTTGAGTTTTTCAATTTTGCTGGTATGTTGCATGCAGCACTTTAATAGCATTATCTTTTAGGATTTAAAATAGCTCAGCTGGAATTCCATCACTTCCACAAACTTTGTTCCTAGTAATGCTTTCTAAGGCCCACTTGACTTTACACTCTAGGATGTCTGATTCTAGGTGAGTGATTACACCATCGTGGTTATCTGAGTCATTAAGACCTTTTTTGTATAGTTCAGTGTATTCTTGCCACCTCTTTTAATCTCTTCTGCGTCTGTTAGATCCTTGCTGTTTCTGTCCTTTATTGTGCCCATCTTTGCATGAAAAGTTCCCTTCATATCTCTAATTTTCTTGAAGAGATCTCTAGCCTTTCACAGTCTATTTTTTCCTCTATTTCTTGGCATTGTTCACTTGAGAAAGCTTTTTAATCTCTCTTGCTATTCTTTGGTATTCTGCATTCTGATGGGTATATCTTTCCCTTCCTCCTTTGACTTTCACTTCTCTTTCTTAGCTATCTGTAAGGCCTTCTCAGACAACCACTTTGTCTTCTTGCATTTCTTTTTCTTGAGGTTGATTTTGGTCACCACCTCCTGTACCACATTATTAGTTTCCATCCTTAGTTCTTCAGTCTCTCAGTCAGATCTAATGCCTTGAATCTATTCATCACTGTACAATCATAATGGATTTGATTTAGGTCATGCCTGAATGGTCTCCTGGTTTTCCCTACTTTTTTCAATTTAAGCCTGAATTTCGCAATAAAGAGCTGATGATCTGAGCCACAGTCAGATCGAGGTCTTGTCTTTTGTATAGAACTAGAGCTTCTCCTTCTTTGGCTGCAAAGAATATAATAAATCTGATTTTGGTATTGACCAATGAGTAATGTCCATGTGTAGAGTCATCTCTTGTGTTTTTAGAATTACTTATTGCCATTTTATTACTTTTTTTCCATTTGTTTCTCTAGTTTTTTCTGTTTATTCTTTTTGCTTTTCATTTTGGTTTGATGATTTTCTTCTGAATTATTCTTGGGTCCTTTGCTTTTTGACTTATGTATCTATTGTAGGTTTTGATTCCTAGTTAACATAGTATTCATCTATGTTGACCAATTGCTATATATACTTGATTTAAACAGTAACTTCTAAAAGATACATATTTTTACTCCATTCCTCTACATTTTTAAAAATATAAATTTATTTATTTTAACTGGAGGCTAACTACTTTATAATATTGTATTGGATTTGCCATACATCAACATGAATCTGCCACGGGTGTACATGTGCTCCCCATCCTAAACCCCCCTCCCACCTCCCTCCCCATCCCATCCCTTTGGATCATCCCAGTGCACCAGGCTTGAGAATCCTCTATCATGCATCGACCCTGGTCTGGCAATTTGTTTCACATATGATATTATACATGTTTCAATGCCATTCTCCCAAATCATTCCACCCTCACCCTCTCT
Source organism: Madoqua kirkii (assembly GCA_006408675.1). Taxonomy (NCBI): domain Eukaryota; kingdom Metazoa; phylum Chordata; class Mammalia; order Artiodactyla; family Bovidae; genus Madoqua; species Madoqua kirkii. The sequence continues at coordinate 19,600 of SJYC01119346.1, forward strand.
CACAGAGTCGAAAGGACTGTTCTATACATCTGTGTTTCTTTTGCTGTCTCACATACAGGGTTATTGTTACCATCTTTCTAAATTCCATATATATGGATTCGTATACTGTATTGGTGTTTTTCTTTCTGGCTTACTTCACTCTGTATAATAGGCTCCAGTTTCATCCACCTCCTGATTCAAATATATTCTTTTTGTGTGAAGTCACTCAGTTGTATCCGACACTTTGTGACCCCCGTGGACTGTAGCCCACCAGGCTCCTCTGTCAATGGGATTCACCAGGCAAGAATACTGGAGTGGGTTGCCAATACCTTCTCCAGGGGATCTTCCTGACCAAGGGATCAAACCCAGGTATCCCGCATGGCAGGCAGACGCTTTAACCTCTGAGCCACCAGGGAAGCCCTGGCTGAATAAGACTCCACTGTGTATATGTACCACAGCTTTCTTATCCATTCATCTGCTGATGGACATCTAGGTTGCTTCCATGTGCTGGCTATTATACACAGTGCTGCGATGAACATTGGGGTACACATGTCTCTTTCAATCTGGTTTCCTCGGTGTGTTTGCCCAGCAGTGGGATTGCTGGGTTGTATGGCAGTGCTATTTCCAGTTTTTTAAGGAATCTCCACACTGTTCTCCATAGTGGCTGTACTAGTTTGCATTCCCACCAATAGTGTAAGAGTTTCCTTTTCTCCACATCCTCTCCAGCATTTATTGCTTTTATTGCTTGTAGACTTTTGGATCACAGCCTTTCTGACTGGCGTGAAATGGTACCTCACTGTGGTTTTGATTTGCATTTCTCTGATAATGAGTGATATTGAACATCTTTTCATGTGTTTGTTAGCCATCTATGTGTCTTCTTTGGAGAAATATCTTTTTATTTCTTTGGCCCATTATTTGATTGGGTTATTTTTCTGGAATTGAGCTGTAGGAATTGCTTGTATATTTTTGAGATTAGTTGTTTGTCAGTGGCTTCATTTGCTATTATTTTCTCCCATTCTGAAGGCTATCTTTTCACCTTGCTTATAGTTTCTTTTGTTGTGCAGAATCTTTTAATTTTAATTAGGGCCCATTTGTTTATTTTTGCTTTTATTTCCAATATTCTGGGAGGTGGGTCATAGAGGATCCTGCTCTGATGTATGTCAGAGAGTTTTGCCTATGTTCTCCTCTAGGAGTTTAATAGTTTCTGGTCTTACATTTAGATCTTTAATCCATTTTGAGTTTATTTTTGTGTATGGTGTTAGAAAGTGTTCTAGTTTCATTCTTTTACAAGTGGTTGACCAGTGGTTGACCAGTTGACAAGTGGTTCCCAGCACCACTTCTTAAAGAGATTGTCTTTACTCCATTGTATATTCCTGCCTCCTTTGTCAAAGATAAGGTGTCCATAGGTATGTGGATTTATCTCTGGGCTTTCTATTTTGTTCCATTGATCTATATTTCTGTCTTTGTGTCAGTACCATACTGTCTTGATGACTGTGTCTTTGTAATAGAGCCTGAAGTCAGGCAGGTTGATACCTCCAGTTCCATTCTTCTTTCTCATGATTGCTTTGGCTATTTGAGGTTTTCTGTATTTCCAAACAAATTATGAAATTATTTGTTCTAGCTGTGTGAAAAACACCATTGGTAGCTTGATAGGGACTTTCTCTACATTTTGGTTTTGATTTCTTATTTTACTTTATGCTTATTCCTTAATTGTTTATTGTAGTTATAGTTGCTTTTACATTTTTTGTCTTTCTTATTCAAGTGATCTTCTATCTTTAACATATATCTGCCTTTCCTGATGGAGTTTTCCCTATCCTATAGATTCTTACATTTTTATATTTAGAAAAGACCCTTTAACATTTCTTTTAGGGTAGGTTTAGTATTGATGAACCCTTTTAGTTCTGCTTATCTAAGAACTTTTTTATCTCTCCTATTCTAAATGATAATCTTGCTGGGTAGAGCATCCTATGGTGCATGTTTTCCCTTTCAGTGTGTTCTATGTGTCATGTCACTCCCTTCTGGCCTTCAAAGTTTATGCAGAGAAATCAGCTAACAGCCTTGGGGGGATTCCCTTTTATCTGACTCTTTGTTTTGCTTTTGCTGGCTTTAGAATTCTGTCTTTAGTGGCTTCCCTGGCAGTCCAGTGGTTAAGACTCTGTGCTTCCAGCGCAGTGGGGCACAGGTTTGATCTCTGGTTAGGGAACTAAGATCCCACATAATGCCCAGCACAGCCAAAAAATAAAGAAAGAATACATAGAATTCTGTCTTTAACTTTTGCCATTTTCATTATTATATGTCTTGATGTGCACCTGTTCAGGTTCTTGTTTGGAACCCTCTAGCTTCCTGTAACTGGGTGTCTGTTTACTTCTTAGGTTTGGGAAGTTTTCAGACATAATTTATTTGAATACATTTTCACTCCCCTTCTCTCTCTCTCTTCTCTGTCTGGAACCTCTATAATGCACATGTTGGTACATTTAATGTTGTCCCTGATGTCCATATATTACTTTAAAAAATTCCTTTCTGCCTGCTGTTCTGATAGGTGATTTCCATAATTTCATCTTCAGATTACATACTTCAGTGTCTTAGTCTGCTATTTATTCCTTATAGTGGTTTCTAATTCAGATATTGAATTATCTATCTTTGATTGGGTCCTTTTTATATTTTCTGCTGCTGCTGCTGCTGCATTGCTTCAGTCGTGTCTGACTCTGTGTGACCCCAGAGACGGCAGCCCATCAGGCTCCCCCATCCCTGGGATTCTCCAGGCAAGAACATTGGAGTGGGTTGCTATTTCTGTCTCCAATGCATGACAGTGAAAAGTGAAAGTGAAGTTGCTCAGTCATGTCTGACTAGTTCGTTCATATAATGATCTGTGTTTATATCAATCCCCTTTTCTAATTCAGTTAGCATTTTTATTACCAATGTTTAAAACTGTTTATCTGGTAAGTTGTTCCATTATTTTTTTCATGGGTTTTCTCTTGTTCTTTCAACTGATATTAGTTCTTCTTTTTTTTTTTTAATTTTAATTAACTTTTTCTGCTTCTATGTGCCCAAGTGAAACACTCACCCATTACAGTCTCGAAGGTATGTTCTTATGTGGGAATGTCCCTGTGCAGACTGTGTGCCACCACTGCCTTTGAGGGGAGGGGTGATTTGATGTTGATGCCAGTCACTTCTTTCCTTACGGTGTGCTGGCAGCTTGTCACCTTGGTTGTGGATGTGGGGTGGAGATGGATAAGCTAAAACCTGGGCACAGTGTGAGGTGGGAGTTCCTCTCTGCTTAGTGGCCATCACCACTCTGTCAGGGGTAGGGTCTGCTCCCAAGTTGCTGGAGCACAAGCCCAGAGAGTCAGGCTTTAGCTGCTTCTTTCCCCTTTAAATTTTTTCCCCCCACACCAGGACCTTTGCCCCACAGTAGGGGAGTGCTGAAGCACTTAAAAAAAAAAAGAACAAAAAACTAGTGAGCATAGTGGCATTGTTTTACATCTTTTGGACACATGACTAAATAGCATCCAAAATTCCATGCTTTTTGATTCAATCTGTAATAGCATATTTTGGTAGGAATATGTACAGAAAATCTACTTCAAAAAATATGTATTTGGAAAAGGGAGGGAGATTATAATAGCCTTTTTGGATATTTGTGAATACTTTTTAGGACGATACTAAAACTTGACAAGTAGTGGTTTCTTAAAACATAGTTGTGATATGGAATTTGAAATAATTTCCATGAACTTTGCATCCTATTACATTAAAATCCGTTAGCTCTTTGCACAGCAAAGGAAACTATAAGCAAGGTGAAAAGACAACCCTCAGAATGTGAGAAAATAATAGCAAATGGAACAACTGACAAAGATTAATTTCCAAAATATACAAGTAGCTCATATAACTCAATACCAGAAAAACAAAAACCAATCAAAAAGTGCGAAAAACACCTACACAGAGATTTCTCCAACGAAGATATACAGATGGCTAACAAACACATGAAAAGATGCTCACTACAGCTCATTATTAGAGAAATGCAAGTCAAAACTACAATGAGATATTATCTCACACCAGTCAGAATGGCTGTCATCAAAAAGTCTACAAACAATGAAAGCTGGAGAGGGTGTGGAAAAAGGGAACCCTCCTGCACTGTTGGTGGGAATGTAAATTGCTACAGCCATTATGGAAGTGGTCTGGAGATGGTCTGGAGATTCTTTAAAAAACTAGGAATAAAACCACCATATGACTCAGCAATCCCACTCATAGGCATATACCCTGAGGAAACCAAAATTGAAAAAGACACATGTACTCCAATGTTCACTGCAACTCTATTTACAATAGCTAGAACAGGAAGCAATGTAGATGTCCATTGACAGATGAATGAATAAAGAATTTGTGGTACATAAGTGAAAGTGAAAGTTGCCCATTTGTGTCTGACTCTTTGCAACCCCGTGGACTGTGCAGTCATACACAATGGACTATTACTCAGCCATAAAAAGGAATGCATTTGCCCTGGGTGTTCTTCGGAAGGAATGATGCTAAAGCTGAAACTTCAGTACTTTGGCCATCTCATGTGAAGAGTGGACTCATTGAAAAATATTCTGATGCTGGGAGGGATTGGGGGTAGGAGGAGAAGGGGACAACTGAGGATGAGATGGCTGGATGGCATCACGGACTTGATGGACGTGAGTCTGAGTGAACTCCGGGAGGGTGATGGACAGGGAGGCCTGTCGTGCTGCAACTCATGGGGTCGCAAAGAGTTGGACACGACTGAGCGATTGAACTGAAATAAAAAAGATAAATATTGTATCCTAATGCATATATATGGAATCTTGAAAGATGGTACTAAAGAATTTATTTGCAGGGAAGCAATGGAGAAATAGACATAGAGAACAGACTTATGGACACAGGTAGAGGAGAGGAGAGGGTAAGATGTTTGGAGAGAGTAACATGAAAATTTACATTACCATATGTAAAATAGATAGCCGATGGGAATTTGCTGTATATCTCAGAGAACTCAAACAGGGGCTATGTATTAACCTAGAGGGGCAGGATAGAAAGGAAGATGGCAGGGAGGTTCAAGAGGGAAGGGATATATGTATGTATACCTATGGCTGATTCATGTTGAGGTTTGACAGAAAACAGCAAAATTCTATAAAGCAATTATTCTTCAATTACAAAATAAATTAAAGAAAGAAAAATAAATAAAATCCATCAGCTCACTGTGAACTTTAAAATAAATCTTTGTCATGCATGATCTTAAAACATCACGCTGCTGCTGCTGCTAAGTTGCTTCAGTCGTGTCCGACTCTGTGCGACCCCATAGACAGCAGCCCACCAGGCTCCGCCATCCCTGGGATTCTCCAGGCAAGAACACTGGAGTGTGTTGCCATTTCCTTCTCCATACATTGACGCATTTACAAAATATTAGCTCACTATCTTAAGCAGATCTTCTAAATGTTTATTCATTTAATTATACAATATTAAGAAAATCATGTTTTTTTTAAAATCACGCTTTTTAATGAAATTGTTGATCTCAAAAAAGTCTTGAGGTTGAGAAGTGTTCAAGATCAGTATATAATATATAAATTTCCCACGATTCTTTTACTTTAAACTTAAATTGTCATCATTGGCAACAAATACTTTATTTTCTTTGAAATGGCAGGGTTACTTAGTTAATTTGAGAAGGTGAAGGTGAAGTTTCTCAGTCGTGTCACACTCTGCAACCCATGGACTGTAGCCCACCAAGCTCCTCTGTCCATGGGATTCTCCAGGCAAGAATACTGGAGTGGGTCATCATTTCCTTCTCCAGGGAAGATTTGAGAAAATGACTGCCAAATAACCAAGTTTGAATAACCATCTTTTGCCTGTCAGTTGTTATTTCAAGGAAAAATCCTGTTTCCTTAAAGAGGCTTGTTCAGCTTTCAAGTAAAATAATTGCAGAAGTGCTTTTTCTTGATATAATGATCATACTTTGGTATACAGCAAAAGCTTTATTCATACTTACTGTTTCATCACATAGAGTATTAAAAATACACTTACTCCGGTATCAAGATTTTAATAATAATAATATAATAATTTTGACTGCTTTATCAAGAGCATCTGTTAGAAAACTGACTTTTAAAATTGGGAGTGGAGAATTCTAGTACAATATGGTGTCAATGCCTTGATTTTTGCTAAAACATCTGAATTTGATACACTATTGCTTTGGCATAAATATCAATAAACAGAAGATTAAAAATTAATCTCAGAATTATTATGAAGATAATTTAACCTTGTAAGCTCCTTGAAAGGGTCTCTAGGATCCCTACAGAGTTATAGACTACCCTTTGAGCACTGGTACTGTGGAAGCATCATTTTCAAGCTGCAAGGTGTCATTCCAGCAGTGTAGCAGGACAGGCTCCAAGTCTAAATACAAGCAATGAGGTGAGACATTGAATTGTTTTGTATTAAGGAGAACAAGCTCATCTTGTGAATCATCACCTTTTCATGGTTTCTAAGCAATTTATGTCTGATCTACTCTCACAAAGAGCTAGGAAGTTCTTTTGCTGACCCATAGGGTTTAGAGCTATCTAGGAGCTCAGGATCTCCACCGCAGAATTCATGGTTCTATCTCCTCTTTTATCAGGACACTACTTTTAGCGGAGGAGATTTGTCATGCTTATTTATTTAGCTCCTTCCAAACTCTTGCCATCTGTGCGATCTAATATTAATCCTGATTTTCAGTACATCCTACCCTCTAGCTGCAGGAGATGAGGGTCTCTTTAAATTTCAACAGAGGCCGTGTGCCTGTCATAACAATCCCTAAATTAATATTTGAGTGACACTAACTTCTTTTTCATGTTTCCTAGATAGTTAACAAAGTCTAGCCAACTTCACTACCTGATCAACATTTCCCTCATAAATTTCAAATGCTGAGACTATATATGAGGCAGTCTTTTCCCTTCACCTGTGCTTCTTCCCAAGAAGTCATAGGTAGCAGTCTTAAAGTGTGATGCTGCAGCATACCAGTGATTATCACCACTTTACTTACTACCGGTAACAGAGAGACCTCCTGCCATATGACTACAAGTGACCTAGTTTTAGACCTTTTCCTGAAGGTCTGCTTTGTAGGACAGTTTGGGTTATAGCCAAAACCAAACCTAAATCAAGAATTTGGAAATATTATTTCTCTGAGAGATGATCTCAGGAAATAAATCAGCAAGTAAGGAAATGCAACAGGGAAGAGTGAACAAAGCCAATTCAATTCAGTTGCTTGGTTATGTCCAGCTCTTTGCAACCCCATGGACTGCAGCATGCCAGGCTTCCCTGTCCATCACCAATTCCTAGAGTTTACTGAAACTCATGTCCATCAAGTAGGTGATGCCATCCAACCATCTCATCCTCTGTCCCCTTCTCACTCCTTCAATCTTTCCCAGCATCAGGGTCTTTTCAAATGAGTCAGTTCTTCATATCAGGGGGCCAAAGTATTGGAGTGTCAGCTTCAGCATCAGTCCTTCCAAAGAATATTCAGGACTGATTTCCTTAGGATTGACTGGTTGGATCTCCTTGCAGTCCAAGGGACTCTCAAAGTCTTCTCCAACACCACAGTTCAAAAGCATCAATTCTTTGGCACTCAGCTTTCTTTATAGTCCAACTCTCACATCCATACATCACTTCTGGAACAACCATAGCTTTGTCTAGGTGGACTTTTGTAGTATGTAAGTAGGTGGTCATCACTTTTGGAAACTAGGGCTCAAGTCTACTGAAAACTTCCTGAGAGATGGTGTGAAACATAGCTCATAACCATCCCTTTTAGGGGTCAGCAAATTACTTTTCTAGTTAAGCTGTTCCCTCATTTGTTGGTCATTTGGCAGGGGGTGGAGGGGCATTGACCCTCTGTCTGCTTCAGCCAGCCCTACCTTGGGCCAAACCTGCTTTAGCCACCACAGCAGCTAGAACTTAAAGAAAGCCCCAAGAAGCCCCTCCTGACAGGTAGATGTTTGAGGTAGGAGGCCAGTGTAAGACCCTTAGTGAGCTCTGAGTTAGGTTAAAAAATAAAGGTGGGCTCTGATTATATCTGTCAGAAATTCCTACCTCACATCCACTTAAAAACTAGACTCAGGACAACTAAAGGCTTAAGTATGAAAGGAAATCAATAATAAAACTTACAAGGCAATCTTGCACTTGTTAGACCTTTAGTAGATAAAGATTTGTTTTAAAAGATATGAAAAACACGAACTATAAAAGGAAAACATTCAACAATATCTCTTGCTAAAAAAGACCATTTAGAGACTGAATAAAAATGATATAAACTTGAAGATATTTACAATACATATAAACAACCAATAATTATAGTATGTAAATACTGTGAATTGAAAACAAACCCCAGTACATGGCACAGAAGAACAAATATAGACCAATGGAATAAGATATAAAGCCCAGAGATAAACCCATGTACCTATGGGCACTTTATCTTTGGCAAAAGAGGCAAAATATACAATGGAGAAAAGACAGCCTCTTCAATAAGTGGTGCTGGGAAAACTAGACAGCTACATGTAAAAGAATGAAAATAGAATACTTCCTAACATCAAATACAAAAATAAATTCAAAATGGATTAAAGACTTAAAGGTAAGCCTAGAAATTATAAAGTTCTTCAGTTCAGTTCAGTTGCTCAGTTGTGTCCGACTCTTTGTGACTCCGTGAATAACAGCACGGTAGGCCTCCCTGTTCATCACCATCTCCCGCTCTTAGAGGAAAACATAGGCAATACACATCTGGACATAAATCATAGCAAGATCCTCTTTGACCCACCTCCTGTAGCAATGAAAATAAAAACAAAGATAAACAAATGTGACCTAATTAAACTTAAAAGCTTCTGCACAGCAAAGGAAACAACAAACAATATTAAAAGACAACTCTCAGAATGGGAGAAAATAATTGCAAACAAAGCAACTGACAAAGGATTAATCTCCAAAATATATAAGCAGTTCATACAGCTGAATATCAGAAAAGCAAACAGCCCAATCAAAAAATGAGTAGAAGACCTAACAGCCATTTCTCCAAAGAAGACATACAGATGGCCAATGAACACATGAGAAGATGCTCAACATTACTCATTATTAGAGAAAAGCAAATCAAAACTGCGATGAGGTATCACCTCACACCAATCAGAATGTTTTTTGTTGTTCAGTCACTCAGTTGTGTCTGACTCTTTGTGACCCCATGGAGTGCAACATGACAGGCTTCCCTGTCCTTCACTATCTCCTGAAATTTGCTCAAACTCATGTCCACTGAGTCAATGATGCCATTCAACCATCTCATCCACTGTCATATCCTTCACAATGCCATAGTTATTAAAAAAAAAAAAAACCACTGCAACAATAAATGCTGGAGAGAATGTGGGGAAAAGGGAACCATCTTCAACTGTTGGTGGAAATGTAAACTGGTATAATCATTATGGAGAACAGTACGGAGATTTCATAACAAAGTAGGAATAAAACTACCACATGACCCAGCAATCCCACTATTGGGCATATACCCTAAAGAAACCATAATTCCATGACACATGCACCCTAATGTTCATTGCAGCTCAGGGACATTGAAGTAACATATATGTCCACATTGAAGCAACCTATATGTCCACATTGAAGCAACCTATTTGTCCACTGACAGATGAATGAATAAAGAAGATATGATACATACAAGCAATGAAATATTACTCAGCCATAAAAGGAACAAATTTGAGTCAGTTGTAGTGAGGTGGATGAACCTAGAACCTGTTATACAGAAATAAGTTAAGTCAGAAAGAGAAAAAACAAATATCAAATCTTAATACATATATATGGAATCTAGAAAAATAGTACTAATGAACCAATTTACAGAGAAGAAATGGAGATGCAGATGTAGAGAAGGGATGGTAGACACAGCAGGGGTCAGGGTGGGTAGCACAAATTGAGAGTAGCACTGACATATATACACTATCATGTGTAAAATAAATAACTAGTGGGAAGCTGCTGTATCATACAGGGAGCCTGACTCAGAGCTCTGAGATGAACCAGAGAGGTGGAGCGTGGAGATAGGGAGGCACAAGAAGGGAGGGGGGGGGATATATAATTATGACTGATTCACATTGATGTACAACAGAGATAACATTGTAAGATAATTATCCTCCGATTAAAAAAAAAAAAAAAGACAAAGAAATCCAGTAGAAAAATGGGGAGGGGAAGCAACGAGAAGGAACTTCACAGATGATGGCTCAAAAATGATCCATAAACATTTGAAAATATTCAACCCATTATCAACCAGAGAAAAGACAAGTTAAACCACAAAATAAGCAAAAGTTAAACCGTCAGAATGTATCGGGTTTTGGCAAGGATGCAGAACTCTGATTCACTTTTGAAGGGTGTGTAAATTGTATAATTTCTGTGAAATGTGGATTGGCATTTCATAGCAGAGTTGAACACGATTATTTCTTATATTCTGTCAATATCACTTATAGATATATACCTAAAGAAACTTTCATTCTCCAGGATGTGCATGAGAATACAGTCTTTTAAAAGAAATGTCATAAAATTGGAAACAAACCAACTGCTGTTAGGAAAATGCTGAGTTCTGGTTCTGTTTCCTACTAGCTAGGTGATTTTAGATATTACATAATCTCACTAAATCTTAATTTCCTCATCAGTAAAAGGAAAACAGCAGTAGCACTCCTAACTCATAGGATTATTATTAAAATTAAATAATACATGTAATATCCTTACACATGTGCTTTCTTGTTATTTGCCCAATAAATGTTAACAAAATGAGTAATTCTTATTTTTATTACAGAATCTCGAAAAGGGCTATATTTTTAAAAGTAGGTTATTGCACCATTTAGTTCCTAAAAACTTGTTAAACAGCATTGTAATTTTATTTCTTTCTCATCATCTAGCCTTAATAAAAGGGCTCACCATGGGGTTCTTGAGAGAATTAAGTTAGATAAGATAGATAATGCACTTAGAAAGACTTTCCTGCCTGATGGTGCTGACACACATACTGTATAAGGTTAATCTCTTTGGTTTTAAATTCTATCAAATTTGAGGGTTAGTCTTATTTGTTCCTTATTCCTTTTCTTGGTTTTTCTTCTCACATATATAATTTTCAATATTTTTATGTTAAAACACCAATGTTCTAAATATTTGGATTTTACTTGCTTCTTAGACTTCTTTTCCAATTTTTAAAAAAATTTTGATTGATACGGTTTAGATTTCCTCTAGTTAATTTATTTTAACCCTATTGAATTCCCCTTTCATGATCTTGAGTGTTATCATATTTTCTCATTTCCTCCCAAGTGCCTATATTGAACATGACCTTTCCCAAAACACTGTGATTTTGATGCCTGTATATGGTTTACAAATCTAGAGAGGCCTCCTATGTGACTCACAGGTCAGAAATATGGATTTGGTTCTAAAATATTAACTAGTACAAAGTGCTTGTGTGCTCAGCTGATAAGTTATGTCTCACTCTTTGCTACTCCAGGGACTGTAGCCTGCCAGGCTCCTCTGTCCATGGGATTTTCCAGGCAAGAATACTGGAATGGGTTTTCATTTCCTTCTCTAGGGGATCTTCCCAACTCAGGGACTGAACTTGCATCTCCTGCATTGAAAGGCAGGTTCTTTACCTCTGAGCCACCATGGAAGCCCAGTGAAAAATAACATAACATAAAAACAATAAAAATAAAATGAACATTTCTGAAGTTGTTATAAGAAAAAGACTTGAAATTTTCATAATTCTATTTGATCATGACAAATGATGACTTGATCAAACTATGAGCCAACAATATTATCTAAAATCCACTTAAATATTAACACAAGGTGGCAGAAACTTTCAGGTTAGCTATGTGCACAGCGATAAAATACTTTGACTTTGTGACATTCAATTTCCTGCAAGCCATTTTACTTTACATGGAGTTGAGGGCCAAGGGCCAGTAGCATGAGCATTATTTGGCCATTTGCAAAGTGTTTTTTTTTAATTGTAGTATGGTTGACTTACAATATTGTTAAGTTCAAGTGTATAACAGGGTGACTCAATATTTTTATAGAATGTCTTCCATTTGAAGTTATTATAAAATATTGGCTGTGTTTCCTGTGCTATACTATATATCCTTATAGCTTATTAATTTTATACATACTTTGCACCTTTTAATCTTCGACTTCTATTTTGCCCCTCATCTTTTGTCTCTCCACTGGTAACCACTAGTGTGTTTTCTATATCTATATTGTTGTTCAGTTGCTCAGTTCTGTCCAACTCTTTGTGATCCCATAGATTGCAGCTCGCACGGCCTCCCTTTTCCTCATCATCTCCCAGAGCTTGCTCAAACTCATGGGCATTGAGTTTGTGATGCCATACAACCATCTCATCCTCTGTTGTCCCCTTCTCCTCCTGCCTTCAATCTTTCACAACATCAGCATTTTTTCTAGTGAGTCTGTTCTTGGCATCAGGTGGCCAAGATATTGGAGCTTCAGCTTTAGCATCAGTCCTTCCAAGGAACACCCAGGACTGATTTCCTTTAGGATGGACTTGTTGTATCTCCTTGCAGTCCAAGCGACTCTCAAGAGTCTTCTCCAACACCATAGTTTAAAAGCATCAGGTCTTTGGAGCTCAGCTTTCTTTATGATTCAACTCTCACATCCATACATGACTACTGGAAAAACCATAGCTTTGACTAGATGGACCTTTGTTGACAAAGTAATGTCCCTGCTTTTTAATATTGTCTAGGTTTGTCATTGCTTTTATTCAAAGGGGCAAGCATTTTTTAATTTCTTGACTGCAGTCACTATCTGCAGTGATTTTGGAACTCAGGAAAATAAAGTCTGTCACTGTTTCCATTCTTTCCTTATCTATTTGCCATGAAGTGGTGGGACTGGATGCCATGATCTTCAATTATTGAATGTTGAGTTTTAAGCCAGCTTTTTCACTCCCCTCTTTCACATTCATCAAGTTTCTTTAGTTCCTCACTTTCTGCCATAAGGGTGGTATCATCTGTGTATCTGAGGTTACTGCTATTTCTTCCAACAATCTTGATTCCAGCTTGTGCTTCATCCAGCCTGCCATTTCACAAGATGTACTCTGCATATAAGTAAAATAAGTAGGGTGACAGTATTCAGCCTTGATGTACTCCTTTCTCAATTTGGAACCTGTCCGTTGTTCCCTGTTCAGTTCTAACTGTTGCTTCTGGACCTGCATGCAGGTTTATCAGGAGGCAGCTCAATTAGTCTGGAACCAGGCTATCTATGAGTCTTATCTTTTGTTACATTTGCAATTTTTTTTTAGATTCCACATATATTATTGTATACAGCTTTTGTCTTTGTCTGATTTATTTCAGTAATTATAATACCCTACGGATCCATCCAATTTTAATTCAAAAAGATACATACTCCCCAATATTCACAGAATATTTTTTACAATACGAGGATCTAGATGTATAATGGTGTTTGAGAGGCTCAGTATGAGAGTCAGATCTGTTTGTGCAAGACATCTTCCTCCTCTTTAAATGTGACTAGCTCAGTTGTGTCCAACTCTTTGTGATCCCATGGACTGTAGCCTACCAGGCTCCTCTGTCCATGGGATTTTTCCAGGCAATAGTACTGAAGTGGATCGCCATTTCCTTCTCCAGGGGATCTTCCCAACCCAGGGATTGAACCCGGGTTTCTCACATTGTAGACAGACTCTTTACCATCTGAGCCACCAGGGAAGTCCTTAGATAAGTCACTAGATTAAATCATAATGTAGGTAGGACAAAGAGGGTTTTTTATTTACTTATCTTTTATGACATCTACAGTTATTGACCAAGACTTGCCCATGAATGTATAGGAGTCTCTGGCAGAGGCATGGGTCGGGGGTGGCCTGCTGCAGGTTTGGGGGCACTGAGTGTGGCAGTGCATGCAAGGGACCTTTCGAAGGAGGTCACCATTATCTTCATTACCTTCACCATAGTTTGGCCTCTGGTCAAATAACAGGAAGGGAACACAGCCCCATCCTTCAACAGAAAATTGGATTAAAGATTTACTAAGCATGGCCCTGCCCATCAGAACAAGAACCAGCTTCCCCTCAGTCAATCTGTCCCATAAGGAAGCTTCCATAAGCCTTTCATCCTTCTCCATCAGAGGGCAGCCAGACTGAAAACCATAGTCACAGAAAACTAACCAATCTGATCACATAGACCACAGTCTTATCTAACCCAGTAGAACTATGAGCCATGCCCTGTAGAGCCATTCAAGACAGATGGGTCATTGTGGAGAGTTATGACAGAACGTGGTCCACTGGAGAAAGGAATGGCAAATCACTTCAGTATTCTTGCCTTGAACCCCATGAACAGTGTGAAACAGGAAAAAGACAGGATGCTGAAAGATGAACTCCCTAGGTCCCTAGGTGCCCCATATGCTACTGGAGAAGAATGGAGAAATTACTCCAGAAAGAATGAAGAGACGGAGTCAAAGCAAAAAAATAAAAAAATAAACACCCAGTTGTGGATGTGACTGCTGATAGAAGTAAAGTCCGATGCTATAAAGAGCAGTATTGCATAGGAACCTGGAATGTTGTTAGGTCCATGAATCAAGCCAAATTTGAAGTGCCATCTCAAACAGGAGATGGCAAGAGTGAACATCAAAATTTTAGGAATCCGTGAAATAAAATGAGCTGGAATGAGTGAATTTAACTCAGATAACTGTTATATCTACTACTGTGGGCAAGAATACCTTAGAAGAAATGGAGTAGCCATCACAGTCAACAAGAGAGTTCAAAATGCAGTTCTTGGGTGCATTCTCAAAAAATGACAGAATCATCCCTGTTTCCAAGACAAACCATTCAGTGTCACAGTAATCCAAGTCTATGCCCCAACCAAAAAATGCTGAAGAAGCTGAAGTTGAATGGTTCTATGAAGACCTACAAGACCTTCTAGAACTAACACCCCAAAAAGATGTGCAATTATAGGGGACTAGATTACAAAAGTAGGAAGTCAAGAAATTCCTGGAGTCATGGGAAAATTTGGACTTGGAGTACAGAATGAAGCAGGACAAAAAGTGGATCGCCATTTCCTTCTCCAGGGGATCTTCCCAACCCAGGGATTGAACCCGGGTTTCTCACATTGTAGACAGACTCTTTACCATCTGAGCCACCAGGGAAGTCCTTAGATAAGTCACTAGATTAAATCATAATGTAGGTAGGACAAAGAGGGTTTTTTATTTACTTATCTTTTATGACATCTACAGTTATTGACCAAGACTTGCCCATGAATGTATAGGAGTCTCTGGCAGAGGCATGGGTCGGGGGTGGCCTGCTGCAGGTTTGGGGGCACTGAGTGTGGCAGTGCATGCAAGGGACCTTTCGAAGGAGGTCACCATTATCTTCATTACCTTCACCATAGTTTGGCCTCTGGTCAAATAACAGGAAGGGAACACAGCCCCATCCTTCAACAGAAAATTGGATTAAAGATTTACTAAGCATGGCCCTGCCCATCAGAACAAGAACCAGCTTCCCCTCAGTCAATCTGTCCCATAAGGAAGCTTCCATAAGCCTTTCATCCTTCTCCATCAGAGGGCAGCCAGACTGAAAACCATAGTCACAGAAAACTAACCAATCTGATCACATAGACCACAGTCTTATCTAACCCAATAGAACTATGAGCCATGCCCTGTAGAGCCATTCAAGACAGATGGGTCATTGTGGAGAGTTATGACAGAACGTGGTCCACTGGAGAAAGGAATGGCAAATCACTTCAGTATTCTTGCCTTGAACCCCATGAACAGTGTGAAACAGGAAAAAGACAGGATGCTGAAAGATGAACTCCCTAGGTCCCTAGGTGCCCCATATGCTACTGGAGAAGAATGGAGAAATTACTCCAGAAAGAATGAAGAGACGGAGTCAAAGCAAAAAAATAAAAAAATAAACACCCAGTTGTGGATGTGACTGCTGATAGAAGTAAAGTCCGATGCTATAAAGAGCAGTATTGCATAGGAACCTGGAATGTTGTTAGGTCCATGATCAAGCCAAATTTGAAGTGCCATCTCAAACAGGAGATGGCAAGAGTGAACATCAAAATTTTAGGAATCCGTGAAATAAAATGAGCTGGAATGAGTGAATTTAACTCAGATAACTGTTATATCTACTACTGTGGGCAAGAATACCTTAGAAGAAATGGAGTAGCCATCACAGTCAACAAGAGAGTTCAAAATGCAGTTCTTGGGTGCATTCTCAAAAAATGACAGAATCATCCCTGTTTCCAAGACAAACCATTCAGTGTCACAGTAATCCAAGTCTATGCCCCAACCAAAAAATGCTGAAGAAGCTGAAGTTGAATGGTTCTATGAAGACCTACAAGACCTTCTAGAACTAACACCCCAAAAAGATGTGCAATTATAGGGGACTAGATTACAAAAGTAGGAAGTCAAGAAATTCCTGGAGTCATGGGAAAATTTGGACTTGGAGTACAGAATGAAGCAGGACAAAGGCTAACAGAGTTTTGCCTAGAGAATGCACTGGTCATAACAAACACTCTCTTCCAGCAACACAAGAGAAGACTCTACACATGGACATCACCAGATGATCAATCCCAAAATCAGATTGATTATATTCAGCTAAAGATGGAGAAGCTCTGTATAGTCAGCAAAAACAAGACCAGGAGCTGACTGTGGCTCAGATCATGAACTCCTTATTGCCAAATTCAGACTGAAATTGAAAGTAGGGAAAAGCACCAGACCATTCAGGTATGACCTAAATCAAATCCCTTGCAACTATACAGAAGTGACAAATAGACTCAAGGGATTATATCTGACAGACACAGTGCATGAAGAACTATGGACGGAGGTTTGTGACACTGTAGAAGAAACAGGGATCAAGACCACCCCCAAGAAAAAAGAAATGCAATAAAGAAAAATGGCTGTCTGAGGGGGCTTACAAACAGCTATGAAAAGAAGAGAAGCCAAAAGCAAAGGAGGAAAGAAAAGATATACCCATTTGAATACAGAGTTCCAAAGGACAGCAAGGAGAGGTAAGAAAGTGTGATCAGTGCAAAGAAACAGAGGAGAACAACAGAATGGGAAAGACTAGAGATCGCTTCAAGAAAATTAGAGATAGCAAGGGAACATTTCATGCAAAGATGGGCTCAATAAAGGACAGAAATGATATGGACCTAATAGAAGCAGAAGACATTAAGAAGAGGTGGCAAGAATACACAGAAGAACTATACAAGAAGGTCTTAATGACTCAGATAACCACAATACTGTGATCACTCATTTAGAACCAGACATCCTGGAGTGTGAGGTCAAGTGGGCCTAAGGAAGCATTACTACAAACAAAGCTAGTGGAGGTGATGGCATTCCAGTTGAGCTATTTCAAATCCTAAAAGATGATGCTGTGCAAGTGCTGCACTCAATATGCCAGCAAATTCAGAAAACTCGGCAGTGGCCATAGGACTAGAAAAGGTCAGTTTTCATTCTAGTCCAAAAGAAAGGCAATGCCAACGAATGTTCAAACTACCACACAATTACACTCATCTCACATGCTAGCAAAGTAATTCTTAAAATTCTTTAAGCCAGGCTTAAACCGTAAACTATCAACTTCCAGATGTTCAATCTGGATTTAGAGAAGGCAGAGGAACCAGAGATCAAATTACCAACATCCTTTGGATCATCAAAAAAGTAAGAGAGTTCCAGAAAAACATCTATTTCTGCTTTATTGACTATGCCAGAGCCTTTAACAGTGTGAATCAAAACAATCTCTGGAAAATTCTTCCAGACATGGGAATATCAGATCACCTGACCTGCCTCTTTAGAAATTTGTATGCAGGTCAAGAAGCAACAGTTAGAACTGGACATGAAACTACAGACTGGTTCCAAATCAGGAAAGGAGTATATATGCCAAGGCTGTATATTGTCAGTATGCTTGTTTTACTTATATGCAGAGTACATTATGAGAAATGCTGGATTGGATGAAGCACAATCTAGAATCAAAATTGATGAAAGAAATCTCAATAATCTCACATATGCAGATGACACCACCCTTATGGCAGAAAGTGAAGAAGAACTAAAGAGCCTCTTGATGAAAGTGAAAGAGGAGAGTAAAAAAGTTGGCTTAAAACTCAGTATTCAGAAAACTAAAATTATGGCATCCAGTCCCATCACTTCATGACAAACAGATGAGGAAACAGTAGAAACAGTGTAAGACTTTATTTTGGGGTCTCCAAAATCACTGCAGATGGTGACTACAGCCATGAAATTAAAAGATGCTTACTCCTTGGAAGCAAAGTTATAACCAACCTATACAGGTTGTTAAAAAGCAGAGACATTACTTTGCCAACAATGGTCCATCTAGTCAAGGCTATAGTTTTTCCAGTAGTCATAGATGGATGTGAGAGTTGGACTATAAAGAAAGCTGAGTGCTGAAGAATAATGCTTTTGAACATAGTGTTGGAGAAGACTCTTGAGAGTCCCTTGGACCCCAAGGAGATCCAACCAGTCCATCCTAAAGGAAATCAGTCCTGAATATTCATTGGAAGGACTGATGCTGAAGCTGATACTCCAATACTTTGGCTACCTAATGCAAAGAACTGACTCATTTGAAAAGACCTTCATGCTGGCAAAAATTGAAAGTGGCAGGAGAAGGGGACGACAGAGTATGAGATGGTTTGATGCTATCATCGACTGAATGGACATGACTTGGAGTAAACTCTGGGAGTTGGTGACGGACAGGGAGGCATAGCATGCTGCAGTCCACGGGGTCGCAAAGAGTCAGACAGGACTGAGTAACGGAACTATAACAATTAAGTGAAATGTTAAATGTATCAGTTACATTGGATAGCACATATGTCCAGGTTTCTTCCACAGCAATTTAATTTTTGTGGCATTTCACTCCACAAATGTTAGTTGTGTATATGTGATTTATTCAAAACTCACTTCATATTTGGTAAAATGTTACTTTTACTGTTATACTGTTGAACAAATGAAGTAAAACACATTTTCATTCATTTATTTATTGAATGAACATTTAATGAACACCTGTTCTGTCTAGTACTTGAAGCTGGGGACACACAGGGGAATATAACAAGGGACCTGATTTTAAATAACTCACCATTTAATGGGATATTTTTCATAAACACTTGTAATAAGGTGGGAGAAATGCTTTGACAGACTACTTACAGGATCATTTGGAGGCATTAATGAGGGGCAGTTCATACTGCTAGGAAGAAGATGAGATGGTCAGAAGAGGTAATGACTGAGTCTTCTTAAAAGATCAATATAAAAGTTGGGGAAGAGAGATCTAGAGAGAGTAAAAGAGCATTGCTTGTAGATGAGATGACTACTTACAGGATCATTTGGAGGCATTAATGAGGGGCAGTTCATACTGCTAGGAAGAAGATGAGATGGTCAGAAGAGGTAATGACTGAGTCTTCTTAAAAGATCAATATAAAAGTTGGGGAAGAGAGATCTAGAGAGAGTAAAAGAGCATTGCTTGTAGATGAGATGGTATAAGCAGAAATTCAGAGAGAAAAAATGTGATTTTATCAAGGACTTTTCAGTAATTGGGTGCTGCTGCTGCTGCTAAGTCGCTTCAGCCGTGTCCGACTCTGTGCGACCCCACAGATGGCAGTCCACTGGGCTCCCCCATCCCTGGGATTCTCCAGGCAAGAACACTGGAGTGGGTTGCCATTTCTTTCTCCAATGCATGAAAGTGAAAATGAATTCACTCAGTTGTGTCCGACTTTTAGTGACCCCATGGACTGTAGCCTATCAGGCCCCTCTGTCCATGGGATTTTCCAGGCAAGAGTACTAGAGTGGGTTGTCATTGCCTTCTGTGACTGAGGCATAATGTGCAAGGCAGAGGGAGGGGAGGAAGCCACTGAGAACAGGCTCAGGCATTTCAAGTCCATGTTAAAAATCTTATAGTTTACCTTACAGGGCAGCACTGAATGATTATCAAATAGAGAAAAGCCCAGTCACAGTACCATCACTGGTGGAACACTCTGACTGTAGAGTGGAGGATGAAAGAAGATAAAACCCAAGGCACAGAGACCATTTAAGAGGCTATTACCATACACAAAATTAGATAGCCAGTGGAAATTTCCTTATGACTCAGGTAACTCAAATCCGGGGCTCTGTGACAACCTGGAGGGGTGGGGTGGAGGAGGGAGGCTCAAAAGGGAGGGGACATGTATACCTATGGCAGAATCATTTGATGTATGGCAGAAACCAGCACAATATCGTAACACAGTTATCCTCCAATTACAAATAAACAACTTATTTTTTAATGGGCCGTTACATTCTTGATAGCAAAAGGTAGCAAAAAACAAAAGTTATAGAGCTATTTGATGGTAAAAGGTCAGCTTCCCAACCAGCCAGAGGGCAAAGGTACAGTCTGAAGAAGCTGAAGACACCTACCTACTTTCTCTATAACCTTCTACATGTTATATTTTACTTTCAGAACAATATTGCAATCACTGCTTTAAATGAATAAATTTTCAAATTATCATCCTCTTCCATCCATCCATATACTATAAAAATGAAACAATTAAGTCCTTTATTATACAAGCATCATGAACAGAGATCAGATGTAATTCATCCTACAAGCTGTCAGCTAATTAAAGTATTTGTACCACAGATTTCTCAGCCTTTCACACAACCCTGGAGGAGTACTGGAGCCAGAGGGCAAAGGTACAGTCTGAAGAAGCTGAAGACACCTACCTACTTTCTCTATAACCTTCTACATGTTATATTTTACTTTCAGAACAATATTGCAATCACTGCTTTAAATGAATAAATTTTCAAATTATCATCTTCTTCCATCCATCCATATAGTATAAAAAAATGAAACAATTAAGTCCTTTATTATACAAGCATCATGTACAGAGATCAGATGTAATTCATCCTACAAGCTGTCAGCTAATTAAAGTATTTGTACCACAGATTTCTCAGCCTTTCACACAACCCTGGAGGAGTACTGAGGTTTTATTCCAGGAGAAACACAAATCACTCTCTATTCTCCCCTTATTTAATTTATGCCACAGTACCAATGGTTTCAAGTTTCATATTTAACCTAGAAGTTAAATGTGCACCTTTAGAAAACTGCCTGCAGGTACGAAGGAAATGAAATGTTAAAGAAATCTTTAAAGCAGGATGAACCGCTTACTCCTCTCCCCCTCCATCCTGATTTCTGTCTTATCATTCTTACAGTTACTCTCTTTTCTCTCTGATGCTAACCTAGTGGGAACTGAGATACTTAGGGGCGATGTGTATTTTTTTTTAGTTTTACAGCATGGCAGAAGAAGTTTTAAGTGATACAAATACAAATCCTTGATACAAATACAAATCCTTAATATGCAGAACTAATCTGCCAGATTCTTGGCATACTGAGAAACTCACTAGGTCCTGTAATCCATCTTGATCTGAATAATAGCACATTCTCACCTAGAACTATTAGCAGCAGAAAATCAGAACCCACCTTGGAGAGATTGTCATGGGATAACCCATTCTGCTGTCAGGCACTGAACATATAAACCTCATTCAGGCAAATTTAGCATTTTTTATATTTAACAAACATCTACTATATAAGTATTGGGCACCTTCTGTATGTAGAATGTTATTATGTAATTAGAGTATACAAATTCTTTCAATGTATTTTCCAGCCTTGTGCTGGACTCATGGGTCTTAAGGATTAGGGATCTTTAGCCAGTTCATAAAATCTTCACCGATTCTCCTTATCACCACCACCACAAAACTTCTGCTTCTGGGTGCCCTTGATCTTATCTTATTTCTGATTTGTTTTACAGAAGAAAATCCTTGAGCTAACTTGTTGGATTTTGTTACTTTTTTCTGAATTGTATATAGCTCTTTCTTGACCTTAATATTTTTATTGTTACTATATATACTCTTTGGGTTTATTTGAATATTTTTTGTTATATGATATTCAATGTATTTTCCAGCCTTGTGCTGGACTCATGGGTCTTAAGGATTAGGGATCTTTAGCCAGTTCATAAAATCTTCACCGATTCTCCTTATCACCACCACCACAAAACTTCTGCTTCTGGGTGCCCTTGATCTTATCTTATTTCTGATTTGTTTTACAGAAGAAAATCCTTGAGCTAACTTGTTGGATTTTGTTACTTTTTTCTGAATTGTATATAGCTCTTTCTTGACCTTAATATTTTTATTGTTACTATATATACTCTTTGGGTTCATTTGAATATTTTTTATTATATGATCCCTAAAACCTAAACTTTCAATTGACTGACAACAGAAAAAATACCCCCAGACTACACAGGTACACTAATTTTCTAAAAGTCTCTGGATAGTATATTTAATATTGGCCAATACTTGCTTAAGTTCTATGGGTTTCACTAACACTTCCAAGAAAATTTAGTATGGGTAAGAATCTGCTTCAGTTTTCTACCTAGAACTTCAGCTCAACATGGCGGTACACCCAGAGTGGACAGGAATATGACACTCATTTATTCATTGATTGCTTGACTTCTGCTTTATATATCCATATGCAACGGTCAAGCAGATAGCACTCTAAGACCTAATCATCCCTCCTCACATACATCCATTCTTACTTCAGCTGTCCCCGTGGGAGTCCCCAGGATCAGTATTCTACCTCCTGCAGAGGATCTCCATTAGATAAACCCAATAGATGCTCATGGGGACACAGAAGGAGCAGGGTGATGTAATTCAAACAGGCAGCCCTTGGGAACAGAAAGCATTTTGGAGAAGAGTGGAAATTGGATCAGGAAGGTCAAATGGAAGACACTTAACATACTCGTCATCTGGTAATTGAGAACACACAGAAATATACACATAAACACACAGATTCAAAAACTTCAGGAAAAATGGAAGCAAAGTCCAAGAATTTCAAATTTTACACAGTAAGATCATTTGCTTAGCAGTTAATTTAGCCATATTCAAAGGCACTTGGCAACCACTGCAGGTAGTACAGATATGTATAAAGAAAGGTAGCTGTTATGAAGATGCTTGCCATCATGTTGTAAAATCAGAAAATATTTATTCTTGGAAAGAAAAATGTTAACAATAGGTCAGTTCA
>SJYC01119347.1:0-11991 GCA_006408675.1 Madoqua kirkii
ATGGGAGGAGGGTTCAGGGTTGGGAACTCCTGTACACCTGTGGCGGATTCATGTCAGTGTATGGCAAAACCAATACAGTAAAGTAAATAAAATAAAATAAATTTAAAAAGTAAAACAAAACAAACAAACAAGCAAACAAACTGAACAACCCAATCAAAAATAGGCAGAAGACTTGAACAGACATTTGTTTTTCCAAAGAAAACATACACTTGACCAAGAGACACATGAAAATTTGCTCAACATAACTATCAGAGAAATTCAACCACAATGAGGTATTAACTCACACCTTTAAGAATATCTATCATCAAAAGACCACAAATAATATATGTTTATGGAGATATGGAAGAAAGGAAACCCTTTTATACCACTGACTGGAATGTATAAATTGGTACAGCCCTGTGGAAAATAGTATGGAGTTAACTAAAAATAGAACTACCTTATGATCCAGCATTTTTACTACTTTATATATTTCTGAAGACATGAAAACACTGGTTTGAAAAGATAAATCCACCCCAGTGTTCACAGGGGCATTATTTACAGTAACCAAGACATGAAAGCAACCTAAGGGTCCATCAGCAGATGAATGGATAAATACAGTGGGTACTCAGGTAAAAAAGAATGAAATTTTGCCATTTGGAACAACATGGGTGGACCTGGTGGGTCTTACACATAGTGAAATAAGTCAGACAGAGAAAGATAAATACTGTATATTAACACTTATATGTGGAATGTAAAAAATAAAATAAGCATTGGAGAAGGAAATGGCAACCCACTCCAGTGTTCTTGCCTGGAGAATCCCAGGGATGGGGGAGTCTGGTGGGCTGCCGTTTATGGAGTCGCACAGAGTTGGACACGACTGAAGTGACTTAGCAGCAGCAATATATATAACAAAATGGAAACAGACTCACAGACATAGAAAACAAACTACTGGTTACTGGTGGGAAGAGGAAATTGAAAATGGACAAGCTAGGGGTTTGGGATTAAGAGGTACAAGTTACTATGTATAAAATAAATAAGCTACAAAGATACATTATACAGTATAGGGAATATACCCAATATAACAGCTTTCAATTTAGTATAACCATAATAACATTGGATCACTATGTTGTATACCTGAAACTAATATTGTAAATCAACTGTACTTCAATAAAAGAAAAAAAGATTAGTGACTTCAAACAAGAAAAAATAATATCGACAATAGATTGTCATATCAAAGAACAGTGGTAGATGACTGATTAAGATGGAAGTAGAATGGGAAAATGCTTTCCTAAGCCTAGTTCTGTGACTATTACGAGTCTGCAGAGCTGTCTTGTAGGAGAAGGCAATGGCACCCCACTCCAGTACTCTTGCCTGGAAAATCCCATGGAAGGAGGAGCCTGGTGGGCTGCAGTCCATGGGGTCGCAAAGAGTCGGACACAACTGAGCGACTTCACTTTCACTTTTCACTTTTATGCATTGGAGAAGGAAATGGCAACCCACTCCAGTGTTCTTGCCTGGAGAATCCCAGGGACAGGGGAGCCTGGTGGGCTGCTGTCTATGGGTTCGCACAGAGTCAGACATGACTGAAGTGACTTAGCATCAGCAGCATCAGAGCTATCTTGTGGAGAAGGCAATGGCAACCCACTCCAGGACTCTTGCCTGGTAACTCCCATGGACAGAGGAGCCTGGTAGGCTGCAGTCCATGGGGTTGCGAAGAGTCAGACACCACTGAAGCGACTTAGAAGCAGCAGCAGCAGAGCTATCTTGAGATGGGGGAATTTTTTTTAAAAAATCTATTTTACTATGTTTTTGTTGAATGTTTCCCTCTCAGGAGAAAAAAATAATGAGATGAATAAATTTTATAACAAAACAACATACTCATTTAAGTTTATGGACAAAGAGAAAAGTGTGCTGGGCTGAAATGGAATAAAGAGGGAACAGGTTCAGACACTGGAGTTTTAAGCAACACAGGGCAGTGGCCACTGAGAGGGAAAACAAATAATTTAAGTCCTGAGGTTATTCCCACCTTACTTCCTAGAGTCTCCAGGTGGTACTTCAGAAAAAAAAATATAATATTCATAAACACAGGAATGAAGAGCCCAACAAACTTCTTGAGTGAAAAGATGGGGCTAGGATTCCCAGGAAATAAAGCAGATACACTGCATTTAAAGAGAGTAGAATAAGAAAGGGGAGATAGATATATAAAGAAAGTTCCACAGATCTCTAGTGTCATTAACTGAGCATTGATCAGTATGTGTAGATGAGGAAACTACCTGAAGCTAAGGAGAACATCTATATGAAGGAAGCTAAGGGAAAAAGATCTTTAGAGCTTGTGCTTGTCTAGGAATATTTTATGTTCTCATCAGCCAGAAAGAAAAAAAATCTCTTAATTCTTGAGGCATTAGGCAGAGTATTTAAGTTCTGCTTTATACCAAAACAAAACTTAAAAGCATGCTTTGAAAGCAAAAGAAACACAGTTGACCCTTTGAAAACACAGAAGTTAGGAGCACCAAAAATCCACATGTCAGCTCTCCATATATGTGGTTCCTCCATATTCACAGCTCTATCGGCATATTCAACCAATCACAGATGTGGCTGTGTGAGTACTGCAGTACTTACTCATGGAAAAAAAAATAGTCATGTATAAGTCTATCCATGCAGCCCAAACTCATATTATTCAATAGTCAACAGTGTTTCCAAGTAACTTAACTGTATCCCAGAACAAAGTTTAAGAATATTTATAGGAATACCGATATATATAGCACTCAAAAAGTAAAATTCATAGTATATGTCATCCCCCCCCACCAAAATTACCAGGTATACAAAGAAACAGGAAACTGAAATTAGTAATGATGAAAAAAATCAATAAAACAGACCCAGAAATGACATTGGTAGACCGGGAATTAAGACAATCAAGAAGGCAGAAAAGACTGCGCATGTTAAGTAGGGACATAAGATTTCTTTAAAAGTTTCTAATCCAATTTCTAGAAATAAACAATACAGTATATGAGTGTACCAGATTGTACACTACTGAAGATTAGTAATCTTGAAGATATAGCAATAGAAGCTATTCAGGATGAACAAGAGATGGGGTTGGGGGGAAGAAAAGAATAGTATATCCATGAGTGGTGGGACAACTTAGCAGATGTGTATAATTAGAATCTCAAGGGACAGGGAAAAACCAGAAGATATATGGCCTAAAATTTTCCTATGTGATGAAAACTACACACCCACAGAACCAAAATTAACAAACCACAGGCACAAAATATTGTTAAAAAAACAACATGAAGTCACATTATAATAAAATTATTTAAAATCACTGACAAATAGAAAATCTTAAGACCAGATTCTATACAACTCCTTAAGGAAAACAGGCAGAACACTCTTTGACATAAATCACAGAAATGTATTTTGGGATCCATCTCTAAGAATGAAGGCAATAAAACCAAAAAGTAAGCAAATGGGACCTAATTAAACTTAAAAGCTTTTGCACAGCAAAGGAAACCATAAACCAAACAAAAAGACAATCCACAGAATGGGGGAAAATATTTGCAAACAATGCAGTTGACAAGGGCGTAATCTCCAAAATATACAAACAGTTCATAGACCTATCAAAAAATAGGCAGAAGATCTAACTAGAGATTTCTCCAAAGAAGATATACAAGTGGCTAACAGGCACAGGAAACAATGCTCAACATTGCTATTAGAGAAATGCAGATCAAAACTACAATGATGCATCACCTCACTCTAGTCAGAATGGTCATCATTAAAAATTTTGCATAATAAATACTGGAGAGGGTGTTTAGCAAACCCTCCAACACTGTTGATAGGAATGTAGATTGGTATGGCCACAAGAGAGAACAGGCAGAGGAGATGAGGACAGGAAGGACTGGTGTGCTTTAGTCCATGGGGTTGCAAAGCGTCTGACATGTCTTAGCAACTGAACACCATCCCTATATAATTAACTTGTATATCACAAACTTTAAAGCAATCAAACAGAAACCAAAATAAGAATTATAGCTTTGAAACCAACAAAAGCAGAAAGACCAAAAGAAGGCAGAAAAAGAGAAAAAAGGAAACAGAACAGATGGGAAAAGTAGAAAACAATTTGCAAGATGGTAGAGTTAAACATGACTGTTAAAATAATAAGATTAGGACAGGAAGGACTGGTGTGCTTTAGTCCATGGGGTTGCAAAGCGTCTGACATGTCTTAGCAACTGAACACCATCCCTATATAATTAACTTGTATATCACAAACTTTAAAGCAATCAAACAGAAACCAAAATAAGAATTATAGCTTTGAAACCAACAAAAGCAGAAAGACCAAAAGAAGGCAGAAAAAGAGAAAAAAGGAAACAGAACAGATGGGAAAAGTAGAAAACAATTTGCAAGATGGTAGAGTTAAACATGACTGTTAAAATAATCATATTAAATAAATGCCCTAAAACACCCCAAGTAAAAAGTGGGATTATTATATTGGATAAAAAAGCAAAACCCAATTATATGTTGTTATATGTTGCAAATGAGAAATTCACTTTGGATATAAAGCAAACTAGGTTAAAAACAAAATAGATGTTCTGTCCTAACTCTAACTAAAAGAAAGCTCAAGTGATTATATAAATATCAGGCAAAGTAGAATTTATAGAATATACTATTTACCAGAGGCAAAGAGGGTTTTTTCAAAATGACAAAAGGACCAATTAATCGAGAATACTTAACAATAATAGATGTACATGTAACTAATAAGAGAGATGGAAAACAAGTGAAACAAAATCTGGTAGTATTATAAGGCAAAATATGCAAATTCATGATTAGAACAAAATATTATATACTCTTCTCTCAATAATTTATAGAACAAGTAGGCAGAAAATCATTCAGGATATAGTTTTGAACAACACTCTCAACCAACAGATAAATCTCTGACAGAATGACTGTGGAACAAATAGCTACATGTATCAATGTATATGTACATATGCACATAAGACAGAGATAAAAATGACCTTTATCAGGAATGAGGGTGCAACATTTGTAAATATTCTACAGATATTAGAGAGATAAGAGAATATTCCGTTCAGTCGCTCAGTCATATCTGACTCTTTGTGACCCTGTGGACTGCAGCACACCAAGCTTCCCTGTTCATCACCAAATCCCGGAGCTTGCTCAAACTCCTTTCCACAGAGTTGGTGATGCCATCCAACCATCTCATGAAGAGAGTATTATGAACCACTTAATGAAAACAAATTCAATAACTTTAATGAAATGGACAAGTTCATTGAAAGAGACAAAATACCTGTTTATTCATGAAGAAATAAAGTATTTCTTATAGCATTATCTGTATAAAAACAATCAAATTTATAGCTAAACATTTCCCTCAAGGAAAACTCCGGACCTACATGGCTTTACTAGAAAATCCTACCAAGTATTTCAGGAAGAAAGAGTACCAATAATTGTTGCTGTTAGCTGTTGTTCAGTTGCTCAGCTGTGTCCAACATTTTGCGACCCCATGGTCTGCAGCATGCCAGGCTTCCCTGTCCAACACCAGCTCCCAGAGCTTACTCAGACTCAGTCCATAGAGTAGGTGATGCTATCCAACCATCTCATCCTCTGTCACCCCCTTCTCCTCCTACCCTCTTTTCCAGCATCAGGGTCTTTTCTAATGAGTCAGCTGTTTGCATCAGGTGGCCAAATAATTGGAGCTTCAGCATTAGTCCTTCCAATAAATATTCAGGGTTGATTTCCTTCAGGATTGACTGGTTTGATCTCTTTGCTGTCCAGTGGACTCTCAAGAGTCTTCTGCAGCACCACAGTTGGAAAGCATCAGTTCTTTGGTGCTCAGCCTTCTTCATGGTCCAACTCTTACATCTGTATTTAACTACTGGAGAAAACAGAGTTTTGACTACACAAACCTTTGTTGGCAAGAATTCTGGAGTGAGTTGCCATTTCCGCCTCCAGGGGATCTTCCCAACCCAGGGATCAAGCCCACATCTCTTGCATCACCTGCATTAGCAGGCAGATTCTTTACCACTGAGCCACCAGGGAGGCCCACAAAAGTGATGTCTCAGCTTTTTAATATGCTGTGAAATTTTATCGTAGCTTTTCTTCGAAGGAGCTAATTTCATGGCTGCAGTCACCATCTGAAGTGATTTTGAAACCCAAGCACAAATAGCCTGTCACTGTTTTCATTGTTTTCCTACTATTTGCCAAGAAGTGATGGGACCAGATACTTGATCTTCATTTTTTGAGTGCTGAATTTTAAGCCAGGTTTTTCACTCTCCTTTTTCACCTTCATCAAGAGGCTCGTTAGTTCCTGTTCTCTTTATGCATATCTGAGGTTGTTAGTATTTTTCCCAGCAATCTTGATCCCTGTTTGTTTTTCATCCAGCCCAGCATTTTGTGTGATATACTCTGCAAATAAGTTAGATAAGCAGGGTGACAATATACAACCTTGTTGTACTCCTTTACCAATTTTGAACCAGTTAGTTATTCCATGTTCGGTTCTAACTGTTGCTTCTTGACCTTCATACAGGTTTCTCAGGAGGCAGGCAGGTAAAGTGGTCTGGTATTCCCATCTCTTGAAGAATTTTCCACAGTTTGTTATCTACACAAAGGCTTTAGCATAGTCAATGAAGCAGAAGTAGACATTTTTTTCCGAAATTCTCTTGCTTTTCCTAATATCCACCAGATTTTGTCAATATGATCTCTGGTTCCTCCACCTTTTCTAAATCCAACTTGTACATCTGGAAGTTTTGGATCACATAACGTTGAAGCCTAGCCTGACGGATTTTGAGAATAGCCTTGTTAGTACATGAAATGAGCAAAATTGTACATACTTTGGCATTGCCCTTCTTTGCCATTGGAATAAAAACTGACCTTTTCTGGTCCCGTGGCCACTGCTGACTTTTCCAAATTTGCTAGCATATTAAGTGTAGCACTTTAACCACATCATCTTTTAGGATTTGAAATAGCTCAGCCTGAATTCCATCACTTCGGTTAGCTTTATTCACAGTAATGCTTCACACTCCAGGATGTCTGGCTCCAGTGAGGGATCACACCATCATGGTTATCCAGGTCATTAAGACCTTTTTGTATAATTCTTCTGTGTATTCTTGCCACCTCTCCTTAATATTTTGTGCTTCTCTTAGGTCAATATCTTTTCTCTCCTTTATTTTGTCCATCTTTGCATGAAATGTTCCTTTGATAGCCTTCAATTTTCTTAAAGAGAGCTCTAGTCTTTCCCATTCTATGGCTTTCTTCTACTTCTTTGCACTGTTCACTTCAGAAGGCTTTCTTATCTCTCCTTACTATTCTTTGGAACTCTGCATTCAGATGGGTATATCTTTCTTTTCTCCTTTGCCCCTCACTTCTACTCTTTCCTCAGCTATTTGTAAGGCCTTCTCAGACAACCATTTAGCCTTTTTCTTTCCCTCTTGGGGATGGTTTTGGTCCCCACCCTTCTGTACAATTTTATGAACCACCATCCATAGTTTTTCAGACACTCTATTAGATCTAATCCCTTGAATTTGTCACTTATACTGTATAATTATAAGGAATCTGATTTAGGTAAAACCTGAATGGCATAGTGGTTTTCCCTACTTTCTTAAATTTAAGTCTAAATTTTGCAATAAGGAGCTAATGATCCTAGCCACAGTCATTTCCCCATGTTGTTTTTGCTGACTGTACAAAGTACCAATAATATATAAAATCCTTCATGAAAGTAAAGAAGAGGGCATACTTTCCCATTTCCAACCCACAGAATGGGTAATTTTGTGAAGTCAATATTATCATGATCCTAATACAACAGTAGACATTACTAAAAAAGGAAGCTACAAACTAATGTCCCTGTGAACATAAATGTAAAAATTGACAAAATTTTAGCAAATCAAATCCTGTGATATGTGAACATGATAATACATCATAATCAAATGAGCTTCATCCATGAAATGCTAGGTTACCTTAACACTGAAAAATAAATCTATAGGACTTACTTTTACAGCTCTGACACATAAAGAGCTTGGAAATAAGCATTCTTGTCCTTTCAATGAGAAGAAGCTGAACAAATGGAAAATTAATGACTTTTCTTAGATCAATCAGAGAATCAAGTTCTCAGGGCAAAGCGCATCCTGAAATCTGGAGAGACAGGTTGAATATAGAGAATCACAGCTGAGACTAGCCTCAATGGAGCAGTTGCTGCTGGTACAGACTGCTTACAAACTGGTTACAGTTCTTATAAACTGGTAAAGTGAAAGTGAAGTGGCTCAGTCCTGTCCGATTCTTTGCAATCCCATGGACTGTAGTCTACCAGGCTTCTCTGTCCATGGGATTTTCCAGGCAAGAGTACTGGAGTGGGTTGCCGTTTCCTTCTCCAGGGGATCTCCCTGACCCAGGGATTGAACCCAGGTCTCCTGCATTGCAGGCAGATGCTTTACCTATTAACTGGTAAGAACACTTAAACAGTCTTTGATGAATTTCTGGCAGCAAAGTGTGGTCTATTATGAGAGTGAGAAACTTCTGAGGGCAGCAGAAGAGATATACTGTTGTTGATTTTACTTGGACATAATCAGATACTCCTGGTAAAGAGCCATGAAAACACTCATTCATGTTTCTGTCATGAAAGGGAGAAAGGACTAGAAAATTCTCTATTATAAAGACCAGCTCAATGAGGGGAAAGATTACCAGAACCTTATCTGAGGTTAGGAAATAAAAATTATTCAACTCCAACCACCTGTAAGCCTTTCCATCTCACTTAAGAAAGAGAAAAGGTGAGAAAATACTTGTGAAGATCATCCAGTGACACAGGCCCAGTTAAAAACTGAAGCTTATGGACTGCTTCCCTGTCTTCCACAGCCCACCATCACGACAGTCCTCCAGTATAATAATAGTGAATTAGAATGAAAGAGTACAAGGCTCAAACTCTATTTAAGAGAGAGTCTTTAGGGAAGTGCAAAGACAAATATGCATCAAAAACACAAGAACACCAGAAGAAATAAACTCTCTGACATCTCATAGAGAATAGATTTGTGGTTGCCAATGGAGGAGGCAAGGTAGGGTATGGACAAAAGTGGGAGTCTGGGGTTAGCAGACAAAACTATTATAAACAGAATGTATAAACAAAGCCCTACTGTATAGCACAGGGTTATGTATTTAATATCTGAGATAAACCATAGTGGAAAAAATATTTTTAAAAAATATATATAACTGATTCCTTAATGATTTAATAGGTAACTGTAATATAGTAATAATAGTGACAGTGTATTGGGCTGTCATACAATATAGGTAAGTGGAATAAATGACAGTAATGTTATAAGTATAGGAAATTCAGGGTACTTGGGGGTGGATCTAGTGAAAAATAAGACCATGAAAGGCAATAATATATATAAGCTTGATGGGTGACACTTTGACAGGTCTGAATATGAAGAAACTCTCTTATAGCAGTCTCTAAATGTCTAAAAATCTGCTTATTTGGTCTATTATTAAGATAACTGAATATGTAAAAATTGGAACATATGAACTTTTAAGCTAATGAATCTCAGAAAGCAATGAAAGAATAAATTTAGAGGCTAATTCACAAAGGCCATCTTTGACTGATTTAAATATGAGTGAGAAATAGAAAGGAAGACTGTCCTACCTATGAAGTGATGTACTGTTTTTTAAGAGTGATCCTACATGATTTGTAAATATATGTAGCAAACTCCAGGGTAGCCACTCACTAAAAAATATATATGCTAAAAGAGAGAAGATGGATTCATATAATATGCTTAACTAAAGTCAGAAAAGGCAAAAAATTAGAAGAAGAAAGAGCAAGTACAGCAAATAGAAAACAGTTATAAATGTGGTAAATATTGAACCAGTGATGTCAATAATCACTAAATATGAATGGTATATACATGCATTAAATGGCAGAGATTAGAGTGGATTACCCAGTTGTGGCTGTGACTGGTGATGGAAGTAAAGTCTGATACTGTAGAGAGCAATATTGCATAGCAACCTGGATCCATGAATCAAGGGAAACTGGAAGTGGTCAAACAGATGGCAAGAGTGAACACTGACATTTTAGGAATCAGCAAACTAAAATGGGTGAATTTAACTCAGATGACCATTATATCTACTACCGTGGGCAAGAATCCCTTAGAAGAAATGGAGTAGCCATCATAGTCAACAAAAGAGTCTGAAATGCAGTTCTTAGGTGAGATCTCAAAAATGACAGAATGATCTCTGTTTGTTTCCAAGGCAAACCATTCAATATCACAGTAATCCAAGTCTATGCCCCAACTAGTAATGCTGAAGAAGCTGAAGTTGAATGGTTCTATGAAGACCTACAACACTATCTAGAACTAATAGCCAAAAAAGATGTCCTTTGCATTATAGGGGACAGGAATGCAAAAATAGGAAGTCAAGAGATACCTGGATAACAGGCAAATTTGGCCTTGGAGTACAAAATGGAGGACAAAGGCTAACAGAGTTTTAACGAGAGAGCACACTAGTCATAGCAAACACCCTCTTTCAGCAATACAAGAGAAGACTCTACACATGGACATCACCAGAGGGTCACTACTAAAATCAGATTGATTATATTCTTTGCATCCAAAGATGGAGAAACTTTATACCATCAGCAAAAACAAGACCTAGAGCTAAACTGCTCAGATCATGAACTCCTTATTGCCAAATTTGGACTTAAATTGAAGAAAGTAGAGAAAACCACTAGACCATTCAGGTATGACCTAAATCAGATCCCTTACAATTATACAGTGGAAGTGACAAATAGATTCAAGGGATTGGATCTGAAAGACAGAGTGCCTGAAGAACTACAGAGAGAGGTTTGTGACACTGTACAAGAGGCAGTGATCAAGACCATCCTCAAGAAAAAGAAATGCAAAATGGCAAAGTGGTTGTCTGAGGTGGCTGTACAAATAGCTGAGAAAAGAGGAGAAACGAAAGGCAAAGGAGAAAAGGAAAGATATACCTATTTGAATGCAGAGTTCCAAAGAATAGCAAGGAAAGATAAGAAAGCCTTCCTCATGATCAATGTGGCTTCCCTGGAGGTTCAGAGGTTAAAGCGTCTGCCTCCAATGCAGGAGACCTGGGTTCAATCCCTGGGTTGGGAAGATCCCCTAGAGAAGGAAATGGTAACCCACTCCAGTATTCTTGCTTGGAGAAAGCCATGGACAGAGGAGCCTGGCAGGCTATAGTCCACGGGGTCGCAAAGAGTCGGACACGACTGAGCAACTTCACTTCACTTCATGATCAATGCAAATAAATAGAGGAAAACACAGAATGGGAAAAACTAGAGATCTTGTCAAGAAAAGTAGAAATATCACTGGAACATTCATGCAAAGATGGGCACAATAAGGACAGAAATTGTACAGACCTAACAGAAGCAGAAGATATTAAGAAGAAGTGGCAAGAATGCACAGAAGAACTATACAAAAGAAGAGCTTCATGGCCCAGATAACCACAATAGTGTGATCACTCACCTAGAGCCAGACATCCTGGAATGTGAAGTCAAGTGGGCCTTAGGAAACACCGCTGCTGATAAAGCTAGTGGAGGTGATGGAATTCCAGTTGAGCTATTTTAAATCCTAAAATATGATGCTGTGAAAGTGCTGCACTCAATATGCCAGCAAATTCAGAAAACTCAGCAATGACCACAGGACTAGAAAAGGTCAGTTTTCATTCCAATCCCAAATAAAGAATGCTCAAACTACCACACATGCCAAAGAATGCTAAAACTATCTCACAACTGTACTCATCTCACACAGTAGCAAAGTAATGCTCAAAATTCTCCAAGCCAAGTTTCAACAGTACGTGAACTGTGAACATCTAGACATTCAAGCTGGTTTTAGAAAAGGCAGAGGAACCAGACATCAAATTGCCAACATCCGCTGGATCATGGAAAAAGCAAGAGAGTTCCAGAATAACATCTACTTCTGCTTTATTGACTATGCCAAAGCCTTGACTGTGTGGATCAAAACAAACTGTGGAAAATTCTGAAAGAGATGGGAATACCACCAGACC
>SJYC01119348.1:0-24649 GCA_006408675.1 Madoqua kirkii
CAAACAGATGGCAAGAGTGAACACTGACATTTTAGGAATCAGCAAACTAAAATGGGTGAATTTAACTCAGATGACCATTATATCTACTACCGTGGGCAAGAATCCCTTAGAAGAAATGGAGTAGCCATCATAGTCAACAAAAGAGTCTGAAATGCAGTTCTTAGGTGAGATCTCAAAAATGACAGAATGATCTCTGTTTGTTTCCAAGGCAAACCATTCAATATCACAGTAATCCAAGTCTATGCCCCAACTAGTAATGCTGAAGAAGCTGAAGTTGAATGGTTCTATGAAGACCTACAACACTATCTAGAACTAATAGCCAAAAAAGATGTCCTTTGCATTATAGGGGACAGGAATGCAAAAATAGGAAGTCAAGAGATACCTGGATAACAGGCAAATTTGGCCTTGGAGTACAAAATGGAGGACAAAGGCTAACAGAGTTTTAACGAGAGAGCACACTAGTCATAGCAAACACCCTCTTTCAGCAATACAAGAGAAGACTCTACACATGGACATCACCAGAGGGTCACTACTAAAATCAGATTGATTATATTCTTTGCATCCAAAGATGGAGAAACTTTATACCATCAGCAAAAACAAGACCTAGAGCTAAACTGCTCAGATCATGAACTCCTTATTGCCAAATTTGGACTTAAATTGAAGAAAGTAGAGAAAACCACTAGACCATTCAGGTATGACCTAAATCAGATCCCTTACAATTATACAGTGGAAGTGACAAATAGATTCAAGGGATTGGATCTGAAAGACAGAGTGCCTGAAGAACTACAGAGAGAGGTTTGTGACACTGTACAAGAGGCAGTGATCAAGACCATCCTCAAGAAAAAGAAATGCAAAATGGCAAAGTGGTTGTCTGAGGTGGCTGTACAAATAGCTGAGAAAAGAGGAGAAACGAAAGGCAAAGGAGAAAAGGAAAGATATACCTATTTGAATGCAGAGTTCCAAAGAATAGCAAGGAAAGATAAGAAAGCCTTCCTCATGATCAATGTGGCTTCCCTGGAGGTTCAGAGGTTAAAGCGTCTGCCTCCAATGCAGGAGACCTGGGTTCAATCCCTGGGTTGGGAAGATCCCCTAGAGAAGGAAATGGTAACCCACTCCAGTATTCTTGCTTGGAGAAAGCCATGGACAGAGGAGCCTGGCAGGCTATAGTCCACGGGGTCGCAAAGAGTCGGACACGACTGAGCAACTTCACTTCACTTCATGATCAATGCAAATAAATAGAGGAAAACACAGAATGGGAAAAACTAGAGATCTTGTCAAGAAAAGTAGAAATATCACTGGAACATTCATGCAAAGATGGGCACAATAAGGACAGAAATTGTACAGACCTAACAGAAGCAGAAGATATTAAGAAGAAGTGGCAAGAATGCACAGAAGAACTATACAAAAGAAGAGCTTCATGGCCCAGATAACCACAATAGTGTGATCACTCACCTAGAGCCAGACATCCTGGAATGTGAAGTCAACTGGGCCTTAGGAAACACCGCTGCTGATAAAGCTAGTGGAGGTGATGGAATTCCAGTTGAGCTATTTTAAATCCTAAAATATGATGCTGTGAAAGTGCTGCACTCAATATGCCAGCAAATTCAGAAAACTCAGCAATGACCACAGGACTAGAAAAGGTCAGTTTTCATTCCAATCCCAAATAAAGAATGCTCAAACTACCACACATGCCAAAGAATGCTAAAACTATCTCACAACTGTACTCATCTCACACAGTAGCAAAGTAATGCTCAAAATTCTCCAAGCCAAGTTTCAACAGTACGTGAACTGTGAACATCTAGACATTCAAGCTGGTTTTAGAAAAGGCAGAGGAACCAGACATCAAATTGCCAACATCCGCTGGATGGATGGAAATGGAAAAAGCAAGAGAGTTCCAGAATAACATCTACTTCTGCTTTATTGACTATGCCAAAGCCTTGACTGTGTGGATCAAAACAAACTGTGGAAAATTCTGAAAGAGATGGGAATACCACCAGACCACCTGAGCTGCCTCTTGAGAAACCTGTATGCAGGTCAGGAAGCAACAGTTGGAACTGGACATGGAACAACACACTGGTTCCAAATCAGGAAAGCGGTATGTCAAGGCTGCTTATTTGTCAAGCGGTATATTGTCACCTTGCTTATTTACCTTATACACAGACTACATTATGCAAAATATTGGGCTGGATAATGTACGAGCTGAAATCAAGATTGCTGGGAGAAATATCAATAACCTCAGATACACAGATAACTTCACCCTTACGGCAGAAAGCAAAGAAGAACTAAGGAGCCTCTTGATGAAAGTGAAAGAGGAGAGTGAAAAAGTTGGCTTAAAAATCAATATTCAGAAAACTAAGATTATAGCATCCAGTCCCATCACTTCATGGCAAATAGATGGAGAAAGAATGGAAACATTGACAGACTTTATTTTTGAGGGCTCTAAAATCACTGCAGATGGTGACTGCAGCCATGAAATTAAAAGATGCTTGTTCCTTGGAAGAAAAGTTATGACCAACCTAGACAGCATATTAAAAAGCAGAGACATTACTTTGCCAACAAAGGCCCATCTAGTCAAAGCTATGGTTTTTCTAGTAGTCATATAGGGATGTGAAAGTTCCACTATAAAGAAGACTGAGCACCAAGGAATTGATGCTTTTGAACTGTGGTGTTTGAGAAGACTCTTGAGTCCCTTGGACTGCAAGGATATCTAACCAATCAATCCTAAAGGAAATGAGTCCTGGGTATTTATTGGAAGGACTGATGCTGAAGCCAAAACTCTAATACTTTGATCACGTGAGGTGAAAAAGTGACTCATTGGAAAAGACCCTGATGCTAGGAAGAATTGAAGGCAGGAGGAGAAGGGGACAATGGAGGATGAGATGGTTGGATGGCATCACTGACTCAATGGACATGAGATTGAGTAGGCTCCAGGAGTTGGTGATGGACCAGGAAGACTGTCACGCTATGTAGTCCGTGGGGTCACAGAGTCAGACACAACTGAGTGGCTGAACTGAGAGTGGATTATAGACAAAGCAAGATCCAGTTATATGTTGTTTTTATAAGAAACATATTTTCAATCTAAAATTTCAGAATAGTTAAAAGTAAAGTGATTGAGAATTATATGTTAATACTAACCCAAGACAGCTGGAGTAGCTACATTAACCTCAGACAAAGCAGACTTTAGAACAACAAAAAATTATCTAAGATAAAGAAGAACACCACTTAATTATAAAGTCAATTCTCTTAGGAGATATAACAATCCTTAATATTTTGGCACCAAACAATAATGTGTCAAAATATGGGAAGCAAAACCTGATAGATCTGCAATGAAAAATAGACAAATCCACTATTATACTTAGAGACTTTTGTAAAGTCTTTCATCATGGCTCACATCTACCTTTCACTTTAGAAAACTAGAGAAAGAATAGAAATTTAGACCTAAGGCAAGCAGAAGAAAACAGCTAATAGAAATTAGAGGAGAAATTATTGAAGTTGAAAACAGAAAATATTAGAGTGAACCAACAAAACCAAATATCAGCTGCTGCTGCTAAATTGCTTCAGTCGTGTCCGACTCTGCGACCCCGTAGACAGCAGTCCACTAGGCTCCCCCGTCCCTGGGATTCTCCAGACAAGAACACTGGAGTGGGTTGCCATTTCCTTCTCCAATGTATGAAAGTGAAAAGTGAAAGTGAAGTCGCTCAGTTGTGTCTGACTCTTAGCGACCCTGTGGACTGCAGCCTACCAGGCTCCTCTGTCCATGGGATTTCCCAGGTAAGAGTACTGGAATGGGGTGCCACTGCTTTCTCCAAATATCAGCTACTCAGTGTGATAAATAAAATTTATCAATTTCTAGGCAGGTTAACCAAGAACAAAAGAGAGAACACAAATTACCTATATTAGAAACAAATGGCGTACCCTTATTACTGATTCCTTAAATATAAAAACGACAATATATGAGCATAATGAAAAACTTTATGCCTACAGATTTGATAATGAATGAAAATGTATCAATTCCTTAAAGGACAGAGACTACCAAAAGTCACATGAGGAAAATAGATCATACAATAAGTCTGTATCCATTAAAGAAACTTAATCAACAATTAATATTTAAAAAAATATCAGGTTAAATCCTACCAAAGATTTAAGAAATTAATACCAATTCTCTTGAATATCAGGGGAACAGAAAGAACAGAACACTTCCTAACTCATTTTATAAGGTCAACATTGCCCTAAAAAAATCAGTTAAAGGCATTATGAGACAGAAAAGCTAGAGGGAAACTTGTCTCATTATCATATATTATACAATCCTTAAGAGAACATTACCAAACCAAATCTAACAATATATAAAGAATTTATGTACCAATACCAAGCGGGTTTTATTCCAGGTGTGCAAAGCTGGTTCAACACTTGAACATCAATTAATGTAATCCTTCACATCAACAGGGATTAATCTTGATAGAATATTAAAAAACTGATTCTAAAGTTTTAGGGAAGGCAAACGACCTTCCATAAAATAGAAATGGCCAAAATACTAATGAAGAACAAAGTTGGAGAACTGACAGTTCAGGTCTTACCACAAAGCCACAGTTATGGAGCTAGCGTTGAATGGTTTAAAAAAAAAAAAAATGGAAGAAAAAAAACACCATATAAATCAGTGGAATAAGCTAGATAGCCCAGAATCAGACCCACACAGAAATAGGTAATTGACATTTGACAAAGGAGCAAAGACAGTTTATTGGGGAAAGAACAATCTCTTCCTCAAATGCTAAACTTCTAGTTGTAAAATAAATAATTTCTGGAGATGAAAAATACTGCTGAAAAATTAGACATCTATATGCACAGGAGGGACGGATAAGAAGGAGAAGCAGCAGCAGAAACTAACCAGAGACTTATATCTTTGACAAAATAACTCAAAATAATCATACATGTAAATATATCATGAAACTTCTAGAAGAATTAATAGGAGACAACCTACATGATTTTAAGTTTGGCAATGAGTTTTTAGATACAACACTGAAAGCACAGCCAATAAAAAAAAAATAATGAAGTGGACATTATTGAAACTTAAAACTTTTGCTTCTTAAAAGTCACTGCTATCAAAAGACACTGCTGCTGCTGCTAAATTGCTTCAGTCATGTCCGACTCTCTGCGACCCCATAGACGGCAGCCCACCAGGCTCCCCCGTCCCTGGGATTCTCCAGGCAAGAACACTAAAGTGGGTTGCCATTCCCTTCTCCAATGCATGAAAGTGAAAAGTGAAAGTGAAGTCACTCAGTCGTGTCTGACTCTTCGCAACCTCATGGACTGCAACCTACCAGGCTCCTCGGTCCATGGATTTCCAGGTAAGAGTACTGGAGTGGGGTGCCATTGCCTTCTCCAATCAAAAGACACAGACCTGAAGAAATTATTTGTAAACCCATATATAAGATAAGGGCTTCCCCGGTTGCTCTAGAGGAGACATCCTGGTTTGGGAAGATCCCCTGGAGTAGTAAATGGCAACCCACTCTAGCCAGTATTCCTGCCTGGAAAATCCCTTGAACAGAGGGGCATCGCAGGCTACAGTCCTTAGGGTCACAAAAGACATGAGTGAAGCAACTGAGCATGCAATATAATAAAGGACTTATATCCAAATTATAGAAAAAACTACTAAAACTCAGCAGTAAGAAAACAAACCAAAAGCTTAAAAATGGGCAAAAGATCTGGACACCCTACGAAAAAGTATATAAGTGGCAAATAAGCATATGAAAAAATGTTCAACATCACTTGTCATTAGGGAATTGCAGATTCAAACAAAAATAGTTGTCAATATACATCTATTAGGATGGCTACAATCCTAAAAGAAAATTAAAACAGAAAAGACAATACCAGTGTAGGTGAGGATGTGAAACAACAGAGTTCTGTTCCCTGATGGTATGTTTGAAAAATGCTAGAGCCATTTTGATAGACAGTTTGACATCTCATAAAACTAAACACATTCTTTCTATATAGCCCAGCAGTAACACTGCTAGGTATGTATCATTTGAACATTTATGTTTATATACAAAAATCCGCACACAAATATACATAGCAGCTTTATTCATATCTGCAATAACTAGAAGTGACAAGATTTCCTTGAATGGGTCAATGAATAAACAAACAGATATATCTATATAATGGAATATTATTTAATCTTTTAAAATGAGATATAAGCCATGAATACATGGGAGAATCTTAAGCATATATTGTGAAGTGAAAGAAACCATTCTGAATAGCTAAACATTGTATGATCTCCATTATACTGCATTCTAGAAAAGCCAAAACTATTTAGACAGTAGAATGATCAGTGGCTAGTAGTAGAGGTTGTGGTGACAGGAGACGGTGAGGCATAGGAAATTTTTAGGGCAGTAAAATTATTTTGTATGACACTGTAATGGTGGTTACAAGACAGTATGCTGCTGCTGCTAAGTCGCTTCAGTTGTGTCAGACTCTGTGCGACCCTATAGATGGCAGCCTACCAGGCTCCCCCATCCCTGGGATTCTCCAGGCAATAACACTGGAGTGGGTTGCCGTTTCCTTCTCCAATGCATGACAGTGAAGAGTGAAAGTGAAGTTGCTTAGTCATGTCCGACTCTTAGTAACCCCATGGACTGCAGCCTACCTGGCTCCTCCATCCATGGGATTTTCCAGACAAGAGTACTGGAGTGGGTTGCCATTGCCTTCTCTGACAAGACAGTATACAGTTTTCAAAAACCATAAAACTTTACAGCACAGACTGAATCTTAATGTGTGCTATTATAAGGAAAATATTTAGGGCTTTGAGGAATCCATGGAAGGCCTGTGAAGTGTGAAAAGACAGTCTAACTGTGTTACAAATGTATGAAACAATCTAACTGAAAAAGTTTCAGGGAAGGATGCTGACCTATTACCTTTGGAAAGGAGTGCAGCACGTAGTACTAAAAGCAAAAAGAACTGTTTATGAGCAAATGTAGTGAGGTTTGTAAAGTTGTCTCCCATGAAGTACAGTTTAATAATTCTGATACTGCAATACATGTATGCTGGAACTGGCAATTAAGTAAATTGGAGTTCTTATTGTTATAGTGAGAGTTTAAAGGTAAGAAAGAGGGGGAAGCTAGAATGATCCCTGTGGTAATAATGAATTAGAGCTGGGAACATCAGTATAAACTAATGTTTAGCTTATTACAGATACAGGTAGTTAAACATGGTTGTATACATTTTTGTATTATACAGACATATGTATAACAGATTTTAATATACACACTAGTGTATCCTTGCTCTGTCAACTGAGATAGAATAGAAGCAATGATTCTATGTTTCTATTACAACAGAAGCAACATGTGCACCTAACACTGGAAACTTGATTTCTAATACCAGTTTCCTATAAAAAGAACCAGGGATTCTTGGCAAAATTACTTATTCTAGGACATGGGCAAGAAATATGCAAGACTGTGGTAGCTCAGCTGATAAAGACTCTGCCTGAAATGCAGGAGACCCTGGTTCAATTCCCGGGTTGGGAAGATCGCTTGGAGAAGGGATAGGCTACCCACTCCAGTATTCTTGGGCTTTCCTGGTGGCTCAGCTGGTAAAGAATCTGCCTGCCATGTGGGAGACCTGAGTTCTATCCCTGGGTTGGGAAGTTCCCCTGGAGAAGGGAAAGGCTACCCACTCCAGTATACTGGCCTGGAGAATTCCAGGGACTGTATAGTCCATGGGGTCACAGAGTCAGACATGACTGAGAGACTTTGGCTTTCATGCAAGATGAGCCTGGAGAATCTTGTAGTGCCAGAAACTAAAGAAATAAACAAACATAGAAAACAAAAACAAAAATATGAGAAAATGTCAGGGACACAAGAGCCAACTGAACATGTCCTCAGTGGCCAAGCTTAACAATTTGAGCAAGAAAATAAAATAAATATATGATTTAATATATATATAATATAATCCAAAGTATAACATAAATATCGAAGTCATTATTGATAAAAGTAATGACTGAGTAAATAACTAAATGGAAAAGAGTCATGTGCAAAAACATGCCAGATAATTTATGTAAATATTTTTTTCCCTCAAGAAGGTGTGATATAACTCCCTGCTCCTTAAGTGTGGCTGTGCATAGTGACTTCTTTTCTGAGGAGTACAATGAGAAAAAGGAGGAACAGGAGAAATTTACAGTGGAGAAACCTAGCAAATATTTTCTGATCTAGGTGAACAAAGTTAACACCAATTATGTTGATGTTACAAATAGTAGATTTTATTAAAAATGATTTTAAAAAATGTGATAAAAATGGCACTTTACCACTCTGTTCTTCTCTATTACCCATAAATCCAGTCTTGGGTATGTGCATGCTAAGTCACTTCCATCGTGTGTGACTCCTGGTGACCCTGTGGACCATAACCTCCCAGGCTTCCCTGTGCATGAATTTCTCCAGGCAAGAATAGCAGAGTGACTTGCCATGCCCTCCTCTAGGGGATCTTCCTGACCCAGAGAATCAAGCCCACCACTCCTGCATCTCTTGCCCTGGCAGGCAGGTTCTTTACCACCAGTGCCACGTGGGAAACCCAAATTCAGTCTATCACAAGAGAAAATGTGATTTTATTCCAATAAAGGGAATCTTACAAAACATCTGACTAATACTCCTCAAAACTCTCAAGATCATCAACACAAACAAAGTCTGAGAAACCACCCAATCAAAAGTCTAAAGAGACCTGACAATTGCTTGTAATGTAATATGTTGGATGGAATCCTGGAACAGAAAAAGGACTCTAGGTAAAATTAAACAAATCTAGATAAACTACAAGGCCTTCCCAGACTTAGCACATATGTACAAATAAACTATGAACTTTATAACAGTGTTAACTGTGTTAGTTTATTAATTGTAACAAATGTATCATACTAGTACTATATAATGAATAATACCAGGAAAGCTAGTGGAGGTGATGGAATTCCAGTGGAGCTGTTTCAAATCCTGAAAGATGATGCTGTGAAAGTGCTGTACTCCATATGCCAGCAAGTTTGGACTGGAAAAGGTCAGTTTTCATTCCAATTCCAAAGAAAGGAAATGCCAAAGAATGCTCAAACTACCGCACAATTGCACTCATCTCACATGCTAGTAAAGTAATGCTCAAAATTCTCCAAGCCAGGCTTCAGCAATACGTGAACTGTGAACTCCCTGATGTTCAAGCTGGTTTTAGAAAAGGCAGAGGAACCAGAGATCAAATTGCCAACATCCACTGGATCATGGAAAAAGCAAGAGAGTTCCAGAATAACATCTACTTCTGCTTTATTGACTATGCCAAAGCCTTTGACTGTGTGGATCACAAGAAACTATGGCAAATTCTGAAAGAGATGGGAATCCCAGACTACCTGATCTGCCTTTTG
Source organism: Madoqua kirkii (assembly GCA_006408675.1). Lineage (NCBI taxonomy): Eukaryota > Metazoa > Chordata > Mammalia > Artiodactyla > Bovidae > Madoqua > Madoqua kirkii. The sequence continues at coordinate 9,374 of SJYC01119348.1, forward strand.
AGAAATCTGTATGCAGGTCAGGAAGCAACACTTAGAACTGGACATGGAACAACAGACTGGTTCCAAATAGGAAAAGGAGTCTGTCAAGGCTGTACACTGTCACCCTGCTTATTTCACTTATATGCAGAGTGCATCATGAGAAATGCTGGACTAGAAGAAACACAAGCTGGAATCAAGATTGCCAGGAGAAATAGCAATAACCTCAGATATGCAGATGATACCACCCTTACGGCAGAAAGTGAAGAGGAACTAAAGAGCCTCTTGAGGAAAGTGAAAGAGGAAAGTGAAAAAGCTGGTTTAAAGCTCAACATTCAGAAAACACAGATCATGGCATCCAGTCCCATCACTTCATGGCAAATAGATGGAGAAACAGTGAAACAGTGTCAGACTTTATTTTTTTGGGCTCCCAAATCACTGCAGATGGTGACTGCAGCCATGAAATTAAAAGACGCTTACTCCTTGGAAGAAAAGTTATGACCAACCTCGATAGTATATTCAAAAGCAGAGACATCACTTTACCGGCTAAGGACCGTCTAGTCAAGGCTATGGTTTTTCCTGTGGCCATGTATGAATGTAAGAGTTAGACTGCGAAGAAGGCTGAGCACTGGAGAATTGATGCTTTTGAACTGTGGTGTTGGAGAAGACTCTTGAGAGTCCCTTGGACTGCGAGGAGATCCAACCAGTCCATTCTGAAGGAGATCAACCCTGGGATTTCTTTGGAAGGAATGATGCTGAAGCTGAAACTCCAGTACTTTGGCCACCTCATGCGAAGGGTTGACTCATTGGAAAAGACTCTGACGCTGGGAAGGATTGGAGGCAGGGGGAGAAATGGGACAACCAAGGATAAGATGGCTGGATGGCATCACTGACTCAATGAACGTGAGTCTGAGTGAACTCCAGGAGATGGTGATGGACAGGGAGGCCTGGTGTGCTGCAATTCATGGGGTCACGAAGAGTCGGATACGACTGAGCAACTGAACTGAACTGATGGGGATAGGGCATACTGAGAATTCTATCCAATTTTTCTATAATCCTAAAACTGTTCTAAAATTAAAGACTAGTAAATCAATGTAATTTATCATATTAACAGATGGAAGGGGAAAACATAGCATTATCTAAATAAGACGTAGAAAAACAATTTGACAAAAATCCAATATCCTCCCTTGTAACAGCTCCAGGAAATTAGAAAAAGAAATGAATTCTCTCAGCCTGATAAAAAGTATCAAAGAAAATCCTACTTCTAAAATCATACTTCATGATGAAAGACAAATGATATTTTCATAAGATTAGAAATAAGGCTACAATGTCTGCTCTCACCATTCTGTTCAGTTCTGTTCTCAAGGTTCTAAATAGTTCAATGAGATGAGAAAATAAACGAAAGACATCTAGGCTGGAACAAAAACTGTAAATTTATAGACTGTAGAAAATCCTAGGGAAACAAAATAACTTTGAAAGAGAAAAACAAATTTGGGGTCTTATACAACAGGATTATAAGATTTATTTTTTTTCCAGGGTGCTGGTTTTCTTCATTTTATTTTTTTGAGCAAAGGGCATTTAGTTATTCCAATTTAGAAATGCACTTTTATTAATATCTCAAATCTCCTTTATACAGTGACAGTGATATTATTATCAAAACATTTTAAAACTACAGTGATAAGGACAATATGATATTACTGTGAAGACAGAAGATGATTCCTTGGAATGATGTTCAGATAAAGACACACATATATGTTCAATTCATTTTTTACTAGTTTACCAAGGTAATTCAATGAAAACAGGATGATCTTTATATTGAACTGTGCCTGGAAAACAGAAAGGTTCTTAATCAAATACCATATACAAAAACTAACTTGAAATTGATCATTTTAAGAATAAAAACTTTAAACATTCAGAAAAAATCCTAATCATCCATATTCTTAGCTATAGATTCTTAAGTATTATACAATATTAAATAACTATAAATGGAAAAAGTAAATAAATAGACTTCATAAAAATTAAGAACTTTTGATCTTCAAATTGCAAGAGAAGAAAATGAAAGCAGGTCACAGACTGGGAAAGTTAATTTTTGTAAAACATGTACTGAACCAAGCTTCCCTGATGGCTCAGTTGGTAAAGAGTCTGCCTGCAATGTGGGAGACCCAGGAAGATCCCCTGGAGAAGGAAATGGCAACCCACTCCAGTATTCTTGCCTGGAGAATTCCATGGACAGAGGAGCCTGGTGAGCTGCAGTCCGTGGGGGTCACAAAGAGTCAGACACGACAGACTTACTAACATTTTCACTCTGTATCCAACCAAATCGCCAGCGTGCTGCGATTCAAGGGGTCACAAAAAGTCGGACGCAACTGAGCGACTGACTGAACTGAAAGATCTGTATCTGGAATATATGAAAAACTCCAACAACTTAATAAGAAAGTCTTACAACTTAATAAAATGACAATCAAGAAAATTTAAAAATAGGCAAGACATTTGCTCATACACTTCACCAAAGATAATACACACATGGCCCGTAAGCACATGGAAAGCTGTTGTCAGCATTATTATTCACTAGGGAAATGCAAATTAAAACTAAAAAGAGATACCAGTATAGTGCTACTAGAATGGCTAAAACTGTTAATAGAATGCTGACCAACTAGAGCGATTAGAAATCTCACACACTGGGACTGTAAAATGGCCTCAAACATTTTGGAGAAAAGTTTGACAGTTTCTTGAAAAGTGATCCATATGACTTGGCCATCATATTTCTAAGTATTTACCTTAGAGAAATGAAAGGATATTTTCATACACAAACTTGTTCATAAATGTTCATACCTTTATTTATAATAGCCCCAAACTAGAAATAACCTAAATGTCCAACAAGTAGATAATAAAATTGAGATATATCCATATAATGAAATATTAAAGAAAAAAATGAACATATATTAAAACATGAATTCTAAAATAATTATTCTGAGTAGAATATGTGACCATGTATCTATACTGCGTAACTATATTATATACAATTTTAGAAAATAAAAAATAATCAATAGTGGTAGAAATCAGATCATTGATTACTTGTCAGGGTAGGGTGGGATTTGTATGGGTGGGAGAAAGGAGAAAACTTTTGGGGAGGAGAAAACCTTGGGGCATATGAATGAGCCATCTTGACTGTGCTGATAGTTTCAAGGGGATATATAGTTGTCAAAACTTCTAAAATGATATACTTTAATATTTTCAAATTTTATTCAATTATTACTTGGCTGTGATGGCTGCAGGAGCAGCAGCTGTGACGGCTGCAGGAGCAGCCGAGGGGAGCTACCCCATCTCCAAGGTCAGGAGCAGTGGCTGCACTTTGCTGGAGCAGCCCTGAAGGAGATACCTCACATCCAAGGTAAGAGAAATCCATGTAAGACGGTAGGCACTGAGAGAGGGCATCAGAGGGCAGACAGGTGAAACCACAATCATGGACAACAGGCCAATCTGATCACACAGACCACTGCTGCTGCTGCTAAGTCGCTTCAGTCGTGTCCGACTCTGTGCGCCCCATAGATGGCAACCCACCAGGCTCCCCCATCCCTGGGATTCTCCAGGCAAGAACACTGGAGTGGGTTGCCATTCCCTTCTCCAGCGCATGAAAGTGAAAATTTAAAGTGAAGTCACTCAGTCATATCTGCCTCGTAGCAACCCCATGGACTGCAGCCTACCAGGCTCCTCTGTCCATGGGATTTTTCAGGCAAGAGTATTGGAGTGGGGTGCCATTGCCTTCTCCGACACAGAGCACAGCCTTGTCTAATCACTGAAACCAAGCCATGCCATGTGGGGCCACCCAAGACAGATGGGTCATGGTGGTGAGGTCTGGAAGAATGTGGTCCACTCGAGAAGGGAAAGGCAAACCACTTCAGTATTCTTGCCTTGAGAACCCCATGAACAGTTGCCAAGTCACTTCAGTCGTGTCTGACTGTGAGACCCCATAGACAGCAGCCCACTAGGCTCCTCTGTCCTTGGGATTCTCCAGGCAAGAATACTGGAGTGGGTTGTCATTTCCTTCTCCAATGCATGAAAGAAAAAAGTAAAAGTGAAGTCACTCAGTCGTGTTTGACTCTTAGCAACTGCATGGACTGCAGCTCACCAAGCTCCTCCATCCATGGATTTTCCAGGCAAGAGTATTGGAGTGGGGTGCCATTGCCTTCTCCATTTGGTCCACTTCTCCAGAATGTGGTCCACTGAAGAAGGGAATGGCAAACCACTTCAGTATTCTTGCCATGAGAACCCCATGAACAGTATGAAAAGGCAAAATCATAGGATACTGAAAGAGGAACTCCCTAGGTCAGTAGGTACCCAGTATGCTACTGGAAATCAGTGGAAAAATAACTCCAGAAAGAATGAAAAGATGGAGCCAAAGCAAAAACAACACCCAGTTGTTGATGGAACTAGTGATAGAAGCAAGGCTCGATGATTTAAAGAGCAATATTGCATAGGAGACTGGAATATTAGATCCATGAATCACGGTAAATTGGAAGTGATCAAACAGGAGATGACAAGAGTGAACATCAACATTCTAAGAATCAGCGTAATAAGATGGACTGGAATCCCTTCTCTCCTTTGCTTTTCACTTCTTTTCACAGCTATCTTTAAGGCCTCCTCAGACAGCCATTTTGCTTTATTGCATTTCTTTTTCTTGGAAATGGTCTTGATTCCTGTCTCCTGTACAATGTCATGAATCTCTGTCCATTGTTCATCAGGCACTCTGTCTATCAGATCTAGTCCCTTAAATCTATTTCTCACTTCCACTGTATAGTCATAAGGGATTTGCTTTATTGACTATGCCAAAACCTTTGACTGGGTGGATCACAATAAACTGTGGAAAATTCTGCAAGAGATGAAAATACCAGACCACCTGACCTGCCTCTTGAGAAACCTATATGCAGGTCAGGAAGCAAAAGTTAGAGCTGGACATGGAACAACAGACTGGTTCCAAATAGGAAAGGAGTACGTCAAGGCTGTATATTGTCACCCTGCTTATTTAACTTATATGCAGAGTATATAATGAAAAACGCTGGGTTGAAGGAAGCACAAGCTGGAATCAAGATTGCCAGGAGAAATATCAATAACCTCACATATGCAGATGACATCACCCTTATGGCAGAAAGTGAAGAGGAACTAAAGAGCCTCTTGATGAAAGTGAAAGAGGAGAGTGGAAAAATTGGCTTAAAGCTCAGCATTCAGAAAACTAAGATCATGGCATCCGGTCCCATCACTTCATGGCAAATGGATGCGGAAACGATGGAAACAGTGGCTGACTTAATTTTTTGGTCTCCAAGATCATTGCAGATGGTGATTGCAGCCATGAAATTAAAAGATGCTTACTCCTTGGAAGGAAAGTTATGACCAGCCTAGACAGCATATTAAAAAGCAGAGACATTACTTTGCCAATGAAGATCCGTCTAGTCAAGGCTATGGTTTTTCCAGTAGTCATGTATAGATGTGAGAGTTGGACTATAAAGAAAGCTGAGTGCAGAAGAATTGATGCTTTTGAACTGTGGTGTTGGAGAAGACTCTTGAGAGTTTCTTGGACTGCAAGGAGGTCCAACCAGTCCATCCTAAAGGAGATCAGTCCTGGCTATTCATTGGAAAGACTGACGTTGAAGCTGAAACTCCAATATTTTGGCTACCTGACGCAAAGAGCTTACTCATTTGAAAAGACCCTGATGCAGGGAAAAATTGAGGGCAGGAAGAGAAGGGGATGACAGAGGATGAGATGGTTGGATGGCATCACCGACTTAATGGACATGGGTTTTGGGGGACCTCAGGAGTTGGTGATGGACAGGGAGGCCCGGCGTGCTGTGGTTCATGGGGTCACAAAGAGTCAGAGAAGACTGAGCGACTGAACTGAACTGATTCCTTGATAGACCTTTCAGAAAAAGAAAATAGTTTTGTCTTTTGTTTTGTCTTTTTATAGACTTCACCAATTTGAACTGCTATTACTCATTTGCTCCTATTTATTTTTAGACTAAAGATCCTTGAAGTCAGGAACTCTTTCTATTTTTGTTAAAGTGTCTAATATTGAGGTTATTGAAAGCAAACATATAACAAATAACATGCAAAATAGTATAAATCAATGAGCACACTGCTGAAGAGATTCTTAGAATCTTTGGGAAATTTTTTCAAGCATTGTTTGAGATTATCATATTTTTTGAAACATAAAAAAAAATCTAGATTAGTTTATAAGGTTAGAAATGTGCACCAGAGTAAAATAAGCAAAACTAACCATGCACTAATCTTTAAGACGTGACCACAACAATATTTTAATTTCTAATATAATATAAGATTGTTTGTCAGCACAATTGACCCCTGCCTGATATGTACACATCTTATATTCAATAAATCAATGTGAAGTAAGACTCTACTTCTGATGTCACAGTTCAGTTCAGTTGCTCAGTCATGTCTGACTCTTTGCAACCCCATGGACTGCAGTACACCAGGCCTCCGTGTCCATCACCAACTCCTGGAGTTTGCTCAAATTCATGTCCATTGAGTCGGTGATGCCATCCAACCATCTCATCCTCTGTCATCCCCTTCTCCTCCTGCCTTCAATCTTTTCCAGCATCAGGGTCTCTTTGCCTCAGGTGGCCAAGGTATTGGAGTTTCAGCTTCAACATCAGTCCTTCCAATGAACATTTAGGACTGATCTTTAGGATGGACTGGTTGGATCTCCTTGCAGTCCAAGGGACTCTCAAGAGTCACAACTTGAGGAAAATGGACTACTGAGAGTCAGGTGAATGAGATTGAGAAAAGTAAGGTCATTCCTAGAAGATTCAATCTGAATAGTAGGAATATTCTTCTTTGTACCTTTAGTTGTCCCTTTCTTCAGTGGCTAAATTACAGGCTTTTTTTTTTTCTTTTTGAGTAAAGATTGTAATGGTCTCCACTCACTCACAGGCAAAGCAAGGCATAGAGGCCCTCAGCCCTCTGTGCCTCCTTGTTCTCCTGTTCACTGCATCCAATGTTGGCTGGTGAGGGACTGGGGGTGTTTGTGGCTCATGTGGCAAGGCCCGGATGTGGACTCCCCTACCCCTAAATTTGCCTATGGTCCCTTTTCCAGTTCTTCCTCAGAAGGCTATGTTCTCCTGTTCACTGCATCCAGTGTTGGCTGGTGAGGGACTGGGGGTGTTTGTGGCTCATGTGGCAAGGCCCGGATGTGGACTCCCCTACCCCTAAATTTGCCTATGGTCCCTTTTCCAGTTCTTCCTCAGAAGGCTCCTTTCCCCTTTATGTAAAAGTCACTGTGTAGTAAAGTTGAGGGAGGAGGGCACAGGGAAGAAAGGAGGATCCAGGAATCCTCATCCTAGTCTGGACTGGCCTGAGTCAGGGTGGAAAGCATGTATGTATGGCTGTGTGTATGTGTGTGGCATGACTGTGTTTTTGGGCCAGTTAAATTCTATATGAGATTTCCAGTGATTTTATTTGGAGAATGGCTTATATCAAGTGATTGAAAATGATTCTTTATGTTACTGATGCTCTATGTGTATGTCTTATTGTGGTTGTTTAGCTGCTAAATCATGTCTGACTCTGTGATCTCATGGACTGTTGCTCACCAGGCTCCTCTGTCCATGAAATTTCTCAGGCCAGAATACTGGAGTGGGTTGCCATTTCCTTCTCCAGAGGGAGACCCAACCCAGGGATAGAATCTGTGTCTCCAGTTTTTCCTGCATTGGAAGGCAGATTATTTACCACTGAGCACCCGGGGAAGCCCCATGTATGTACTAGGGCTGGATTTATCAACTGTGTAGACATGAAACTATTAATGAGGTTGACCAGTTGATGGTTGGTCCATGGAATCACTGGATCATATGTAATAACTTAATTCAAAGAAGAACTCTAATACTAGTACAAAATAAAGTATAAAAATAATAGCTGCTTGAGATGTCTGAATCACCTCATGATAAATGATCTCTGTGCCAGGCTGAAGCTTAAGGCTCTCCAACAATGCCTACTCCCAGGAAAACATCCTTAGCTGAAGGTAGCTGACTACATGGGATAACCTGACTCCCAAAATATGGCTAGCTTTTATAAAACTTTGAACTCAGTTTCACATTTTCCTTGTGAAATTATTTCCCTGCAGCTATTATTCCTTGAAATAAAATGCCACTTTCATAATGACAACAAGATTTGGGGGACATTCTGTCACTTCAGTAACCTTAAAAGTTGAAACAAAGTGGAATACTGGTAAAGGAAACACTGTTTGCATTTCACAAGGAATTATACATTTCCCATGGGTCCTCTAAGCTAGGAAACATCTTCAGAAAAAAAATACTTCTATTTTTTAGTACAAAGGATGTAAATTATAACAAATCAAATGGAGTGGGGATGACAAGGTCACTTAAAAGCACTTCTGTGATTAAATAGTCTGTATTCAAATTGTATTGTGACAGATTTGAATACTGACAGCTTGAATGAAAAGTGTTTTATATCTGGAAAACTTTTCTGCAGAGAAAGCATGCTAAGAGAAAATAGTTTTGGTGTCTCACTCCACTCTCTGGAGAATACTAGAATAAGATGTGTACTTATACATGAGAAGAATTTATATGGTTTTAGAGCAAGAAGTAATCTTAGAGATCATCTAGTTCAAACATCTTGTTTTACAAATGAGGAGACAGGCCTAGAGGTCAAGATAAGATTGATGTTTAAGGAAGGTTAGTCTGGCACCATGAACATGACACTGTAGGTAAAGTGTTAGGGGCTGATCTAGGAAGGGCTGAGTCAGGCTGGGAGTATTTTCTGCAGTGGTTTGAAGTGTGTGCCATCAGAAGGATAACTGTGAACTGGAGCTCGTTAAGATGAAAAGGGCTGGGGTCTGGCATTTGTTCCTGAGGAGTGATGGAAATATGTACCATAACTGAGATTAGAACATTCTGGAAAACAGACTCCAAGGCTCAACCACATTATAAGATGAAGACCAAAACCTACAAAGCAAGGACATATATATATATTTTAATGAATTTTGCCTATGATACAGAAGAAGGCCTGGCATCTAGTTTGGAGTTTCAGCACTGGAGTGCTAAGAATTAGTGTAAAAAAGTTGAATAAAGTTGAGTGGTACTGGGGCATTAAAAAAGCCTGATAAACACTCATTGCCCATTTAACTCTTCTTTTCTCCATATTCATAGAAACACATCCCTATTGCTGTAACTTTCCTTTGGGGGGCATTTTTGGTTGTAGCTTTATGAGAGGCCTTGTAATCAGAAAATGGTATATAGGCTTAGAAATAGACAAAGTAAGATTTTTTTCCCCCTGGCTTTGATCCTGACCGGACAAATGGTGTTGGACAAATTACAAATCCTCTTCGAGCTTAAGTTTTGTCATCTGCAAAATGGAGATGGCAGTACTGTCTACTGTTTGTTATGAGAATAATATAACTAGAATTCTAAGCACAGTATAGGCCTCTAACTGTTTTTTTTTTTTTACTATACTGCTAGATTTATTTCACAAAACTGTATCATTTGGAGAATATACCCAACTTTTGCTCTTGCTGAGTATAGCTTAACTCATCCACTAAGTGCTGACCTCATAATTTGACACTCAGAGGGACATCACTGTCTACAAGTTCTAGGGCATTTTACTCTTCCCATCTGAGCACATCGATATAAATTACAGAGTAATCAGCATAATCCTAGGGTTTGTTGTATTTGTGAGTTTTTTCATCAGCATTGCTCTTAATTCTTTCAGTTCAATAACTGATGTTTACTTTATGACCATATTCTCAGAGAAAATAAGAAATAAGCCAAAAGAAACAGTCAAGGAGTCATCTCCCTACAAAAAGTACTGGAGATGCATAAATCCCCCATGTAATGAACGCATAAATCCTCCATGTAATGAACCAATAAATCCTGAACTCAGAAAAAGTTAATCCTAGAAAAACAAAGGTTAAGAAAGGGATTATGACTGAATTTGCACAGTAGCTCCAAGGCATTTTGAAAACAGGAAAATTAAGAAGGGTTATTTTCTGATCATCCTAATAGTTCAGTACACCTTTCAGTGGGTTCACAAACTTTCACTTTTGCTATCTCTTTTCCCCTTAAGTTTCCAGACCTACAATCTGAACGGATATTGACAATCTAAATGGTAATCAGTGTCTTTGTGAAAATAATTGAATAAGATTATTGGGCTACAAGAGCCCAGAGAAATGGTTTAATACAACATTTCATTTATAAAGAGGAAATTTAAGCCTGGGAAATTACTATGATAATATGCATTGATTTCATAGTCCAGTACATTTAAAAAAAATTAGAAGGTAGATGCAAGCTTATTTTGTTGTTGTTGTTTGTTCTTTGGATTGATCATCTAATATCTCCATCCCTCATCCTAGGTGGCCACTAATTGTTGGTTAAGAGTTTGGGAACTACTGTTGCATTTACTGAACAAACTCTGAATTAAGCTACAGTAACAAAGGAAAGTATCTTTAATGCAATTGTCCTCTTGGTGCATCTTTAAATTTTATTCTAGTTCTGGCCTAAACTGAGAGGGGTCACTTACAGTGTGCTAAATTGACTGAGAGGACGGTAATCTGGGACAAAATAAATCCTGTGTTAGAATCAAGAAAGACAACATGGGCATGACTGCTTTTATGGTCACGACTTGGAGAATTAAAAGAAGCTCTGTGGCTTTATAGATAAGTCTTACTACCGCCGCCTTTTCACGGATCACTGCCTGGTTGGGGAGAAGGGGCTTGTGTAACTCATTGAAGCTATAAGCCTTGCTGTGCAGGGCCACTGAGACAGTAGCTCCAAAGTGGAGAGTTCTGTCAAAATGTGATCCACTGGAGGAGGAAATGGTAAACCGCTCCAGTATTCTTGCTGTGAGAACACCATGAACTATACAAAAAGGCAAAAAGATATGACACTGAAAGATGAGTGCCCCCAGGTCAGAAGTTGTCCAATATGCTACTGGAAAAGTGCAGAGGGCAATTGCTAATAGCTCCAGAAAGCAGCTGGGCCAAAGCAGAAACAAAGCTCAGTTACGGATGTTTTTGGTGATGAAAGTAAAATCCAATGCTGTAAAGAACAGTATTGCACAGGAACCTACAATATTAGGTCCATGAATCAAGATAAATTGGACACGGTCAAGCAGGAGATGGCAAGAATAAAGATCTTCATATAGGAATTAGTGAACTAAGAAGGAAGGGAATGGGTGAATTTAACTCAGATGACCATTATATCTACTTCTGTGGGAAAGAATCCCATAAAAGGAATGGAGTAGCCCTCATAATCAACAACAGAGTCTGAAATGCAATACTTGGATGCAACCTCAAAAACAACAGAATGATCTCAGTTTCTCTCCAAGGCAAACTATTCAACATCACAGTAATCCAAGCCTATGTCCAACCACCCATGCCAAAGAAGCTGAAGTTGAATGGTTTTATGAAGACCTAGAAGAGCTCCTTTGGCCTTGGAGTACAAATGAAGCAGGGGAAAGGCTAACAGAATTCTTCCGAGAGATTCACTGGTCATAGCAAACACCCTTTCTCAAAAACACAAGAGACAACTTTACACATGGACATCACCAAATGGTCAATACCAAAATCAGATTGATTACATTCTTTGGAGCTGAAGATGGAGAAAGTTGTATACAGTCAGCAAAAATAAGACTTGGAGCAGACTGTGGCTCAGATCATCAGCTCCTTATAGCAAAATTCAGACTTAAACTAAAGAAAGCAGGGACAACAACTAGGTCATTCAGGTATGACCTAAATCCCCTATGAATATACAGTGGAGGTGATAAATATATTCAAGGGATTAAATCTAGCAAACAGAGTGCCTGAAGCACTATGGACAGAGGTTCGTAATATTGTACAATAGGCAGTGAAAGAAGAAGAAAAGCAAGATGGCAAAGTGATTGTCTGAGAAGGCTTTACAATTAGCTGAGGAAAGAGAAGCAGAAAGCAAGGGAGAAAGGGAAACATATACACCAGTGAATGCAGAGTTCCAGAGAATAGCAAGGAGAGACAAGAAGACTTTCTTCAGTGAACAATGCAAAGAAAGAGAGGAAAACAATAGAAGGGAAAGGATAGACATCTCTTCAAGAAAACTGGAAATATCAAAGGAAAATTTCATCCAAAGATGGGCACAATAAAAGACACAAACAGTAAAGACCTAATAGAAGCAGAAGTGATCAAGAAGAGATGGCAAGAATACAAAGAAGAACTGTACAAAAAAGATCCTAATGACCTGGATAACCACAGCAGTGTGGTCTCTCACCAAGCATCAGACATTCTGGGGTGCAAAGTCAAGTGGGCCTTAGGAAGCACTGCTGCCGATAAAGCTAGTGGAGGTGATGAAATTCCAGCAGAACTCTTTAAAATCCTAAGATATGATGCTATTAAAGTGCTGTACTCAATATGTCAGCAAATTTGGAAAACTCAGCAGTGGCCACAGGACTGGAAAAGGTCAGTCCTCATTCCAAGTCCCCAAAAGAACAGTACTAAAGAATGTTAAAACTACTGGACAATTGTACTCATCTCCTGTGCTAGTAAGGTTATGCTCAAAATCCTTCAAGCTAGGCTTCAGTACTATGTGAACCAAGAACTTTCAGAGGTTCAAGTTGACTTTAGAAAAGGCAGAGGAACCAGAGGTCAAATTGCCAACATTCTCTGGATCATAGCAAGGGCAAGGGAACTCCAGAAAACACATCTACCTCTGTTCATTGACTATGCTAAAGCCTTTGACTATGTGGATCATAACAAACTGTGGAAAACCCTTAAAGAGATGGGAATACCAGATCATCTTACCTGTCCCCTGAGAAACCTATATAGAGAAGCAACATTTAGAACCCTCTATGGGACAACTGACTGATTCAATATTGAGATAGGGATACAACAAGGCTGTTTATTGTCACCCTGTTTATTTAACTTATATAGAGAGCACATCATGTGAAACGCCAGGCTGGATAAGTTACAATCTGAAATCAAGACTGTGGGAAGAAATTTCAACCACCTCAGATATAAAGATGATACCACTTTAATGGCACTAAGAGAAGAGGAACTAAATAGCTTCTTGATGAATGTGGAAGAGGAAAGTGGAAAAAAACACAGCTTAAAACTCAATATTAAAAAAACTAAGATCATGGTATCTGGCCCCATCACTTCATGGCAAATTGAAGGGGAACAGATGAAGAAGCAGTGGTAACCTTCCTCTTCTTGAGTTCTAAAATCACTGCTGATGGTGACTATAACCATGAAATTAGAAGACAATTGCCTCTTGGCAGGAAAGCTGTGACAAATATGAAGTGAAGTCACTCAGTTGTGTCCGACTCTTCGCGACCCCATGGACTGTAGCCTATCAGGCTCCTCTGTCAGTGGGATTTTCCAGGCAAGAATACTGGAGTGGGTTGCCATTTCCTTCTCCAGGAGATCTTCCTGACCCAGGGACTGAACCCAGGTCTCCCACATTGTAGGCAGATGCTTTACTGTCTGAGCCACCAGGGAAGTCAAATATAGACAGTGTATTAAAACAAATACAGACAGTATATTAAAAAGCAGAGACATCACTTTTCTGACAAAGGTCCATATGGTCAAAGCTATGTTCCAATAGTCATGTATAGATGTGAGAGTTGAATCATAAAGAAGGCAAAGTGCTAACCAATTGATGCTTTCAAACTGTGGTGCTGGAGAAGACCCTTGAGGGTCCCTTGGACAGCAAGGCAGTCAGAGTCAATGCTAAAGGAAATAAACCCTGAATATCATTGGAAGGACTCATGCTGAAGCTGAAGATCCAATACTTTGACCACCTGATACACACAGGTAACTCATTGGGAAAGACCCTGATGCTGGGAAAGATTGAAGGCAGAAGGAGTAGAGGGCAACAGAGGATGAGATGTTGGATGGCATCACTGACTCAATGGACATGAATGTGGGCAACTCCAGGAAATGGTGAGGGCCAGGGAGGCCTGGCGTGCTGCAGTCCATGGGTTGCAAATAGTCGGACAGCACTTGGCGACTGACAACAACTACTTCTCTGAATCTAATTTTCACCATGCATCGTTGAATATAAAGGAAATTCTCCAACAGATAAAAACTATAAACTATGGAAAACACAAGGCCCTAGGAGTGAACAAAATCTAGGCAGATTCTAAAGAGACATTGACATTTGGATGAAGAAAATGACATGGCGTGAGTTTCCATTTTTTACTGCTTTTAGCTCAAGGTCAGAATGCAGTCAGTGTGCTTGGAGCAGCTAAAATTCCTATATAAAACTTCAGTCTTTCTGGCATGGAGAACCAGTCACAGCCACTAGAATGGGTTGGGGGGGGATCCCAAAAAGAAAAGCGCCAGAGAAGGTAAACAGTACATTCTGTATATATTAATCTGTATAGACCTCACATTGACCCCTCGCCACACACATGCGCAGGGCAGACTGAAAGCAGCCTAGCTACCAAAATAACTGAGTGGCGTTCTGAAAGTTTCCAGTTTGAGACAGGTCAAGTTACCCACTAAAACAGCAATAAAATATCAGTAACCTTTGCAAGAACGTAACATAGTTTGGAGTCCCTATGACATCACTCATAATATCCAAAATACAATTCAAAAATCTGGAAAATTTGATCCATTTGCAAGGGAAAAGACAAGCTGTGGAAACTTACACCATGATAACTAATAAGTCAGATGTTGGAATTCAAAGACAAATGTTTGAAAGCAGTTATTGTAAAAATGCTCAAACTACTGCACAATTGCACTCATCTCACATGCTAGTAAAGTAATGCTCAAAATTCTCCAAGCCAGGCTTCAGCAATACATGACTCGTGAACTCTCTGATGCTCAAGCTGATTTTAGAAAAGGCAGAGGAACCAGAGATCAAATTGCCAATATCCGCTGGATCATGGAAAAAGCAAGAGAGTTCCAGAAAAACATCTATTTCTGCTTTATTGACTATGCCAAAGCCTTTGACTGTGTGGATCATAATCAACTGTGGATATTCTGAAAGAGATGGGAATACCAGACCACCTAACCTGCCTTTTGAGAAATCTGTATGCAGGTCAGGAAGCAACAGTTAGAATTGGACATGGAACAACATACTGCTTCCAAATAGGAAAAGGAGTACGTCAAGGCTGTATGTTGTCACCCTGTTTATTTAACTTAAATGCAGAGTACATCATGAGAAATGCTGGACTGGAAGAAACACAAGCTGGAATGAAGATTGCTGGGAGAAATATCAATAACCTCAGATATGCAGATGACACCACCCTTATGGCAGAAAGTGAAGAGGAACTAAAGAGCCTCTTGATGAAAGTGAAAGAGGAAAGTGAAAA
>SJYC01119349.1:0-20779 GCA_006408675.1 Madoqua kirkii
GGGAGAAATATCAATAACCTCAGATATGCAGATGACACCACCCTTATGGCAGAAAGTGAAGAGGAACTAAAGAGCCTCTTGATGAAAGTGAAAGAGGAAAGTGAAAAAGTTGGTTTAAAGCTCAACATTCAGAAAACAAAGATCATGGCATCCGGTCCCATCACTTCATGGGAAATAGATGGAGAAACAGTGGAAACAGTGTCAGACTTTATTTTTGGGGGGCTCCAAAATCACTGCAGATGGTGATTGCAGCCATGAAATTAAAAGATGCTTAGTCCTTGGAAGAAAAGTTATGAGCAACTTAGTTGGTATATTCAAAAGCAGAGACATTACTCTGCCAACTAAGGTCCGTCTAGTCAAGGCTATGATTTTTCCTGTGGTCATGTATGGATGTGAGAATTGGACTGTGAAGAAGGCTGAGCACCGAAGAATTGATGCTTTTGAACTGTGGTGTTGGAGAAGACTCTTGAGAATCCCTTGGACTGCAAGGAGATCCAACTAGTCCATTCTGATGGAGATCAGCCCTGGGATTTCTTTGGAAGGAATGATGCTAAAGCTGAAACACCAGTACTTTGGCCACCTCATGCGAAGAGTTGACTCATTGGAAAAGACTCTGATGCTGGGAAGGATTGGGGGTAGGAGGAGAAGGGGACGACAGAGGATGACATGGCTGGATGGCATCACTGACTCGATGAACTTGAGTCTGAGTGAACTCCGGCAGATGGTGATGGACAGGATGCCTGGCGTGCTGCAATTCATGGGGTCGCGAACAGTCAGACACGACTGAGCAACTGAACTGAACTGATTGTAATCATGCTCAATGATGTAAAGGAATATATGCTTATAAAGAATGAAGATATACAAAATAGAAGTGTTCACTCTTTTGTTCAGACAGTATGGACATATTCAATACCTTCCATGAAGAGACATAGTTATCAGCTTCTTAGGGCTTATAGTCTAATAGAATAATTGATGGGGTATAATAGCACTTTGGGCTTCCCTGGTGGCTAAAATGGTAAAGAATCTACCTACAATGCCGGAGACCTGGGTTCAATCCCTAGGTCAGGAAGATCCTCTGGAAAAGTGAATTGCTACCCACTCCAGTATTCTTGCCTGGAAAATCTCATGGACAGATGAACCTGATGGGCTACAGTCCATGAGGTTGCAAAGAGCTGGACATGACTGAGTGGCTAACACACACCAGTACTTTAGCTGTACTGTTTGCTAGATAAATCTATGATACTGAGAATAGGGAAATGGAAGAGGGTCCTTACTAAATACACATATCCAGACACCACTGACTTGTACAGCAGGGATCTAATTAAGGCAAGAGATATTAACTTGACATCATAATTTCTATAGGCAGTGACCCTAAAGCAACTGACTCACTAAATCAAGTCTTGACATCTACTGACAGATGATTAACAACAACAGCAATTGTAAGAGTAATAGCTAATATTTACATGTATCTTAGAAGTTTGCAAAATAACTTGCACTTTTATTACAAAATTTGAGCCTCTCAACCGCTCTATAAAATAGGAAGGCAAATATTTACATTTTGAGGGTCCACTTGGAAGTAAAAGTGGAGGGAGTGTATCCATATAGAATTTTTCTTTTCAAAGACACAAATGGACTAAAAGAATTATAGGCATTCACCCAAATCTTTATTTCTCATAAGTTATCAGTGGCCATTTCAATTTTATTGAATGAAAACAAGCTTTACCTGACATGAAAGCAGCAATGAGCATTTGGAATTATCAAAGCATTCTGGCAACTGTCTTTTCCAGAAACCTATCCTAAGAATGAGTTGTTCAGTGATAATTAGAGAGTGAAACACACTCAGCTTCACATTTCAATGCTCCTTTCCAATTAGAATGGCATTAGAGTGAAAGTGTAGCCATATAATTGTATGAAGAATAGATCTAATTTTCTCAATGTCACTGCAATATCACCTTTTAGAGCTAACAGCTCTGAATGATTACACATATCATTTGGTAATTATATTTTTATCCATTCCACACTGGGAGCTGATTTTTTAAAAAGTGGACATACAATTAGATTATAAATGAACACGTATCAACTGGCCCTCAAAAGATAACAATATGTCAGCATTAACCCAGTTGCATTTTTAACTATTGTCAGCGGCAGTATTTGTGGCTTGTATCAACACTTAGCGGTGATGAACATAGGGATTCTGAGCTTGGCCTTTAATAATAAAAAAGAAAGAATGTGACTGAGAAACTCTGAACTCAGAGAGTGGCCTTCACAAACTGGCTGGCTATTGCATGTAATTTTTAAACAAGACGTGATAGAGAATAGAGATTAAATGTCCACTATTGCTGCTTGATGCTAGTCTTTGAAAGCTGCAGAGAGAATGTATATTACTAGAGAGGAGCCTATCATTTTATCTCACAGGCTGCAAAACGGATAATTCCTGAGCGGGGGGAACGGAGGTCTGAAGTACCAATTAATCATAGCATATATTGCTGGATATATTTCAGGTCAGGAGTGGAAATTTATACAGCCATCTGCATTTAAATAGCAGTTTCTAAAAGTAAAATGTATAGAAGAAGGTGAGGTTGAGGCTGTAAGTTATGGCTTCAAGACCTCCTGAATACTACTGAACACTCTAATGCACAATCATAAATTTAAGTAAATACAATTATTTGGTGTGCAGTTGAAGTCTCATTATCATACTAACCAAAGGCAAATTTGTGGACCAACCTGATCCTTGGAGTTGATTGGGAGCAATCTCAGAACGTTTAAATGAGGGTGTTTTTCACATGGGACAAACGATGAAAAATCATTTTGATTTTCCTGTGCTAACAACACGGCAGTTAACAACCACACTCCCCCCTCATTATGATGGAGTGTTCACACCACGAAATGGAAATGTCAGTAACTCCATTCCTATTACCAGAGTTGTTAATGCAAGTCAATGAGATGCATCTTTCCTACATGAGACCTCAGCCAGAAATCAGAGCCTGTGTTTTTTCTTGTAGGTGTTTGTGAAGGCCTTCTGTACTTTCTTTAAAGTTTCAAAGATCAACATGTGGATGGGCTGCAGCTGTGTCTGAAGATGCCGAATGAATGTTTTGAGTCATTACCTTCCCGTGCATCCTCGTGAATATGACCTGTCATCCTTGACGCAGTCCTAGGGTACATAGGAAAGTGAAAGTCTTAGTCACCAAGTCGTGCCTGACTTTCTGCAATCACATGGACTGTAGCCCACCAGGCTCCTCTGTCCATGGGATTCTCCAGGCGAGAATACTGGAGTGGGTAATCATTCCCTTCTCCAAGGGATCTTGCCAACCCAAGGATCAAATCCAGGTTTCCTGCATTGCAGGAGGAATAGTCTGAGACATCAGGGAAACCCGAGGTGTATAGAAAGTGATCTTCTACTGCCCTGGCTGCAGTGGGTGAGGTCAAGAGAAGCCAACCAAAGTATCTGGGGAGAATGGTAGATTAACTCCAGAGAGATCATAGTACCTAATCACTAGCCTATAAGGTCCCAGCCAAAGCAGACATATGGAAATATGAAAATCTTATATAACACACACACACACACACACACACAGGGAAACCAAATGGCTATTAGAGAATCTGAAGCAGAAATTAGTAGGGAGAGCCTGAGAAATTCCCCATCTGGACAGAATAGTTTAAGCATTTCCTTTACCTATTACTTACATTGACTTACTTTACTTGTGGCTGAGATCGTAAAAAATCTACCTGCAATGCAGGAGACATGAGTTTGATCCCCGGGCTAGGAAGATCCCCTGAAGAAGGGAGTGGCTTCTCACTCTAATATTCTTGCCTGGAGAACCCCATGGACAGATGAGCCTGGTAGGCTATAGTCCATGGAGTCTCAAACAGCCATACACAACTGAGCTACTAACACTTCTTCTCTTCCTCATTGTTCACCTACTTTCACACTCATCTCCTGTATTAGATAAGGTCATCTTTGGTGTAACCAATATACAATGTATGTCTTAGAAAAAAAAAAAGGATTGTGATTAATGTTTTCATATTTCCAGGGTGGTTCAGTGATAAAGGATCTGCCTATCAGGCAGAAGACCTGGGTTTGATTTCTGGGTCCAGAAGATTCCCTGGAGAAGGAAATGGCAACCGAGTCCAGTATTCTTGCCTGGGAAATCCCAATGGGCAGAGGAGCCTGGTGGGCAACAGTCCATGGGGTCACAAAGAGTTGGACAAAACTTAGCAACTAAATAACAACAATAAATCCTCAGGTTAGGCAGAGAATATTTGAACAGGCTTCCTTTTAAATTAGATAATGATCTAGTCATATACAGATGTGAGAGTTGGACCATAAAGAAGTCTGAACACTGAATTGTTGATGCTTTCCGATTGTGGTGCTGAAGAAACTCTTGAGAGTCCCTTGGACAGGAGGGAGATCAAACCAGTCAATCCTAAAGGAAATCAACCCTGAATATTCACTGGAAGGACTGATGCTGAAGCTCCAGTACTTTGATCTCTTGATGCAAAGAGCTGACTCATTGGAAAAGCCCCTGATGCTGGGAAATACTGAGAGCCAGAGGAGAAGGGGGTACCAGAGGGTGAGATGGTTGTTTGCATCACCAACTCCACGGGCATGAGTTTGAGCAAACTCTGGAGGTAGACAGGGAAGTCTGGCGTACTGCAGGTCACAGAGTCAAACATAACTTAGCAACTGAATAACAACAATGATTTTCTACTACATTTAGAACAGAACCCAAACTTAACTTGCACCATGATGAGTCATTCCTACATATCTAATTTTTAAATTAATTTTAAAATTTTAATTAGAAGCTAATTTACTTTACAATATTGTGGTGGTTTTTGCTATACATCTACATGAATCAGACCTGTCTGTACATGTGTCCCCCCATCCAAAACCCCCCCTCCCACCTCCTTCCCCATCCCATCCCTCTGGGTGTCCCAGAGCACCAGCTCTGAGTGCCCTGCTTCCTGCATAGAACTTGCACTGGTCATCTGTTTTACATATGGGAATACACGTGTTTCAATACTATTCTCTCAAATCACCCTACCCTCACCTTCTCCCAGACTCCAAAAGTCTGTTAACTACATCTGTGTCTCTTGCTGTCTGGCATATAGGGTCATTGTTACCATCTTTCTAAATTCCATATATATGCATTAATATTTGTGTTTCTCTTTCTGACTTAATTCACTCTGTATAATAGGCTCCAGTTTCATCCACCTCATTAGAACTGACTCAAATGCGTTTTTTTTAATAGCTGAGTAATACTCCATTGCCTACACCTTTAATTTTATCTCAACCTGCCATTTATCTTGTTTAATCTGCCCTAGTTAAAAACAGATTTTTTTTCTTTTTACAGTTTCCTGAGTGCTCAAAACTTTTCGTAAACAAGTAATTTATTTTGCCTATACTTCTCGTTCCTTCCTCTCATATGGCTGGGGTTCTTTCATTTCCGTTTTTTTCCTTCTCTTTCAATTCTCAGCTTTAAATGATACACCCTCAAAAAGATTTTTAGACTATATCTACAATATAAAGTGTATCCACTATGTTATTCTTTTTTATAGCACCAGCTTTTACCTCTGTGGGGTGATCATCCTCCCCTGTTTGTCTGGGAATCGGAGGATTTGGGGGACGCATAGTTTTTCACACTGAAACTAGGAAGCTTTTAGGCAAACCATGGCAGCTGG
The DNA here is from genome assembly GCA_006408675.1 of Madoqua kirkii. Classification (NCBI taxonomy): domain Eukaryota; kingdom Metazoa; phylum Chordata; class Mammalia; order Artiodactyla; family Bovidae; genus Madoqua; species Madoqua kirkii. The sequence goes on from SJYC01119349.1 coordinate 5,683, forward strand.
TTACCCTTCTTGGATAACTTACTTAAACTACAGTTTCATTCCTTTACCTGTGGGGTATCTAACGCCCCAATTAAGCATTAAGGTTCAAGGAGATGGGAATCATGCCTTTTTTATTTGTCATTGTATACACTACACCTCTCACAGAACCAGATATTTAATGTGCACTCAGTAAATATTGAATGAATAAATAAAAAATGCATCAAATCATGAGATACTGGGAGCTCAGAACAAGAAATTTACACAGAAGCATCAACGAGCCAGTCATTTAGACCAGAGGATGATAAACTACAGCTTGGAAGACAGTTACAGCCCACCATCTGTTTTTCATTCAGTCCATAAGTTTTGTTTTTACATTTTAAAATGGTTAAAAAAGAAGACAGTTTTGTATATGTTATATATTGTATATGGCTTCTTTTGCAGTAAAATGACAGAACTGAGCAATGGTGGTGCTGAGTTGTTACAGAGTCTGAAAGGTCTACAAAGCCTATTATATTTTCTGTCTTTCCCTTTATAGAAAACGCTGACTCATCTCTCATGTAGACAGTTCCAGAAACAAACTCTGTGGACTGATGACTTAGGACAAGATGGGCCACCTATATCCTCTGCCCCTGGAGATTCCAGAACCAATATCCACTACACAACCAAAGAGAATATTCTCAGCACTTTGGCATGATGGGATCTAGAAAGTATAGTTATTTTATTGTACACTAGGGTTTATGACTGAAAGCTATATCCGTTAAACATGTTAAGATGATAAAGAATTTGAAGTCTTGGAGTCAGTAAGCATATTTAACTAATGTTCTCCAAAGTTATGTGGAAAGTTACATATTTTTTGTTAGACTTATTAATGTCCTATGTAAGAAAGCTTTTTCTAAAGAACACACTTTGTAAAATGCTGCTGTAGTCTAACCTCCTCATTATATAGGGGGAAAGGCTGAGAATCAAAGGTGGTAATGTGGAAAAATCGCATAATTGATGAATAGCAGACTTGGAACCCAAGAATCCTAACACCTCCAGTATAATTTTAAGTTTCTAAAGATAATTTTGATTTAATCATGCAAAGATGATCAAAACCAGATAGCTGACAGATGCAATAGAGTTCTGACTTGATCTGATTGCATTTTTGACTGCGTACATATCAGTTAAAGCTATGGGGTTTCCCTGTGAAGCATCAAAACACAAAAGAAGCAGGGTTCAGAGTGATTCCACATTTTCGTAACGATTTTTAGCCATTTAAAATAAATTTATCAGTCAACCCAATGTAAAATAACACTCTGCTAAACAATACACTGAATTGGATTTTTATGGAATTGACCATCTGTTTAAACTGTAAGACCAATTCAGGTTGTATCCAGAATACAGTCCAATAAAATTTATGAGAGTAAACACAAAACTTTTTAAAGTTGGGGAAAAATTAAATTTTCAGATCAAGCAGGAAAAGGATAGTCAGTCTCTGTCTTCAAAGCCCTCCTTTTGCAGAAATTGACAAATTGGTTACTTTCATCAGCTTCAGCCACTGTCAATTTTGGCAGCCTGTAACAGTCACACAAACACATCAGTTTCATTCCCAAAAGCTTGTCTCTTTTCAAACTGACAGGAACCAAAATGAAGGAAAGGCAAAATGTCAGGTTCTCTGGAGGCCTTGGGAAGCAGCTGATATTGACTGACCTCTCCAGCAGGGCTGCTATTCCAAGACCTTGATTCTGTTGGCTTGATGCATTGGCTCCACACCAAGGTGCTGTCCCTAGATCCTGTGGTGAAGGGTGTTCCAAAGGGGCCACAAATCCTCAAACTTCCATCTTAAAGTCAACTGCAGCTTGGAATAAAATTGGCATAGTACAGAGCATGATGATTTCAGAATTAGAAATATGAGTTCTGAAGCAATGAAATCATTTAACTTATGAGGTTCTTTTATTGAGATCTGTAAATTATAGTTAGTGATATCTGTGCTACTAAATAATAATAAGACTAATCATGGCTAACATTTATTGAGCAAAGTATTTTTCATTCATTATCCTTTCAATTTTTGATCTTTTTTGATAGTTTTAGTAGAGAAAACTATGAGATAGAGAAGTTAAGTAACTTTATGAATGTTGTATAATTAGTAAATCCTCGCTCCCAGATTAATAATCCCATTAAGGTTAAATAACAAGATTAACTAATTGTTTTAAGGATTAAATAATGTTAAATCATCATGGAAACTCTAAGGTGCTGTGCACTTCAGGTGTTATTATCATTGGTTGTCATAATTTCTTTATTCACTGTTTTACTTCACATTAAAAATGTGTAGTAATTACCGCCTTGTATAATCCTGCATAGTCAGTATGCTCGTACTTCATCTGAGGAGAGAGATGAATAAAAGAATGATCAGATACAAACTGAATGTCCTCAGTTCAGTTCAGTAGCTCAGTCGTGTCCGACTCTTTGTGTCCCCATGGATTACAGCATGCCAGGCCTTCCTGTCCATCACCGACTCCTGGAGTTCACTCAAATTCACATCCATCAAGTCGGTGATGCCATCCAGCCATCTCATCCTCTGTTGTCCCCTTCTCCTCCTGTCCTCAATCCCTCCCAGCATCAAGGTCTTTTCCAATGAGTCAACTCTTCGCATGAGGTGCCCAAAGTACTGGAGTTTCAGCTTCAGCCCTTCCAGTGAACACCCAGGACTGGTCTCTCTTAGAATGGACAGGTTGGATCTCCTTGCAGTCCAAGGGACTCTCAAGAGTCTTCTCCAACACCACAGTTCAAAAGCATCAATTCTTCAGTACTCAGCTTTCTTCACAGTCCAACTCTCACATCCATATGTGACCACTGGAAAAACCATAGCCTTGACTAGATGGACCTTTGTTGGCAAAGTAATGTCTCTGCTTTTGAATATAGTATCTAGGTTGGTCATAACTTTTCTTCCAAGGAGTAAGCATCTTTTAATTTCATGGTTGCAGTCACCATCTGCAGTGATTTTGGAGCCCCCCAAAATAAAGTCTGACACTGTTTCCATTGTTTCCCCATCTATTCCCTATGAATTGATAGGACCAGATACCATAATCTTAGTTTTCTGAATGTTGAGCTTTAAGCCAACTTTTTCACTCTCTTTCACTTTCATCAGGAGGTTTTTTAGTTCCTCTTCACTTTCTGCCATAAGGGTGGTGTCATCTGCATATCTGAGGTGACTGATATTTCTCCCGGCAATCTTCATTCCAGCTTGTGCTTCCTCCAACCCAGCATTTCTCACGATGTACTCTGCATATAAGTGAAATAAGCAGGGTGACAATATACAGCCTTGACATACTCCTTTTTCTATTTGGAAGCAGTATGTTGTTCCATGTCCAGTTCTAACTGTTGCTTCCTGACCTGCATACAGGTTTCTCAAGAGTCAGGTCAGATGGTCTGGTATTCCCATCTCTTTCAGAATTTTCTACAGTTTATTGTGATCCACACAGTCAAATACTACCAAATATAGTTACTTATTTCAAACACTTGGGATAAGAACCACAAGACACAAAAGGGTAATTTTAAACTCTCTTGGTGTGGCCTCTAAGTTAAAACTCACTCCATTCTAGCTCTATTCTGGCTGAAATATTTCCATTTTCATTGTCTCTTTATAAAATTAATTTCATGACCAAGGATATGCATACTCGTCTATTCAGATGTCCTTGGATACCATTCAATGATAGCCATCCTATTGCTGTCAATGCAAACATACACTTCTCCTCACTCGTCCTCCTCCTCTTTATTTAGTGTAGTTTGTTTACTAGTAGTTTGTCACTCAGTCGTCTCCGACTCTTTGTGACCCTATGGACTGTAGCCTACCAGGCTCCTCCCTCCATGGGATTCTCCAGGCAAGAATACTGGATTGGGTTGCCATTTCCTTCTCCAGAGGATCTTCCCGACCCAGGGATCGAACCCAGGTCTCCTGCATTGCAGGCAGACACTTTAACCTCTGAGCCACCAGGGAAGCCCAATAAATTTAAAGCTTTTATGGAGGCTTCTAAAGAAGACAGTGAAGTATAAAGGTGCTAAGGATTACTTTACATCTTCTGGGTCTTCTCTTGACATCTTTCTTATTTTCTTCCTGCATTATTTATCTCCTTCCTTCCAGCTCTTTCTCTTTCTACTAATACTGAGTTCCTACCACGTGGCTAGTATTTTGCTAAGTGCTGAGGCAAGGTGCACTCAGTTTCTTTCCTTGGGGTCACTTAGAATTTAGTGAGATTTTACAGAAATTAAATGAAAATTATTTACAAATGCCAATGTGATAAGTGTGCACAAAAAACAGGATGGTTTGAAATAGAATATCATGCCCCTTATCTAAACTAAGGGTTTCCCTGGTATCTCAGTTGGTAAAGAATCTGCCTGCAGTGCAACAGACGTGGGTTCGATCCCTGGGTCGGGAAGATCCCCTGGAGAAGGAAATGGCAAACCACTCCAGTATCCTTGCCTGGAAAATCCCTTGGACCAAGCAGCCTGGTGGGCTACCATCCATGGGGTTGCACAGAGTGGGGCACAACTGAGCAACTAACACTTTCACTACCTAAACTAGCGGCTGAAAAAGGCTTGAGTTGAATTCTTAGGTTAATGCTTCTTTGAAATGAACATAATTTTAACATAAATGCAGCCCATACTCATTTCCTTCCTCTGATGATTATACATAATGAGTGAGAGAGCCAGCTTTGACTTTCTAGTGCAGTCATGAAAATGGATAGAAAAAAAATGAGGTTTACCATTTCCTCCAGTAGTCTTGCCTGGAAAATCCCACGGAGGGAGGAGCCTGGTAGGCTCCATGGGGTCGCTAAGAGTCAGACACTAGCGAGGGACTTCCCATTCACTTTTCACTTTCATGCACTGGAGAAGGAAATGGCAACCCACTCCAGTGTTCTTGCCTGGAGAATCCCAGGGATTGGGGAGCCTGGTGGGCTGCCGTCTATGGGGTCACACAGAATCGGACACGACTGAAGCGACTTAGCAGCAGCAGCAGTCTAGTTGGTTAACAGCCGAGGCCAGTATACAATTGTGCAATTCCATTAGTACATTGGACAAAGATCTGGAAAGACCTAATCTTACCAATTGCACAAATTTAATTTAAACTGTTTCTATTTTACTCTATTTTTGAGGTTTCACACATAAGATCTGGAACACCTTAGCCTGAAACTCCGCTTGGGAGGGAAGGGAAAGAAGAGCCAGCCTGAGATAGGACAAAGCCCCAGAGCGCCGGTGTTTACCGTGCCTGATATGCCATGTCTGTCTCAGCTGACTCGCCAGTTCAGGCTGCCCCTTTATAATCTGGCATTTTTTTCTCTGAATGCAGAGAGGTGAGTGGACTCTCAGAGCTTTCCTGAGACTCATTTGTTTGGGAGCTAATTTGTTAACTTGAGAATTCTCTTCATCAGTGTTCCCTTCTATCTCCCACACTGAGAGCCTGTGGCCCTTTGTCACCTGGATCTGTTTTCAAATAATTTATTCAGAGACTGAAATCGCTAATCCCAGTTTGGGCTGGAGAAATATTTACTTGGTCACTCACACTCTGTTAAGCTGAAGCACAGAAAGAGGGCTACTCAGAGCTGTGCTTCCCCATACAAGTTTTGGCGCTGTGTGCTGCAAACCATTTCATCCAAGAGCCGCGGGTAGCAGTCTGCGAGGACGAATTGGGAATCAGCTAATGGACAGAAAGTACCTGCTCCGACACATTAATTCCCTTCCCTGTCAGGCTGCATCACTGTAGAGCATGCATGATGGGAAGCAAGGTCCCAGCACACGATGGCACCTGCTGCTTTTCCATCTGCCGAGTGCAATAGCTCCTTTGATTGCCCATTTTTCAGCCTAATGGCTTATTCCTCGTCTCTTTGTAAAGTTTTTACATTTTATTGTGATTTTAATAGTCATTTAAAAAAAATTTCTCATCTCTGTTTGGCATGCCAAGGATGTTGATAAAAGAATAACATAAATAATATTGTAAACTATACTCAAATTGAGATTGCTCCAAGAGTTGCATTTCAGTGTTTAGCCTGATAAAGTTGTCATGGCAATAATGTCCCCTGAGAATAAAAGTGCCATGTGCATGGTTGATTAAAGGAAATAGCTCAGATGGTATACAAACTAGTAAATATTGAACCTACAAACTATTATACTAGCCACATTTTATTGTGCTTTATTTTTCCTGGTTTGATTTTTTTTTTTTTGGAAGTAATCTAATGATTTACATTTCTCTCTCTTTTTCTCTTGAGGATTTTTACTGTTAAAATCTCTTGGAATAGATATTGGCAGTGCTCCCAAACTGGCCTTTGGATTCTGTCTAAAGCTGTTGATTTGGCTGGATTAGTCAAAGCAGCAGATCATTATTACATATTGAACATCTGTCAAAAATAGCACTAACAATTATCAGATACATTCTCTATCATGAAAATTTGGACTTGAGTAGTTGAGAAGAATATTCTATGAATCTAACAGGACTACTTATTTTTACTCAAGGCAAGAAAAAGCTAGAACAGTCTTTAATTGATACAAGGATAAAAGAATAAGCATACTGCATTTGGGTATTTAAAATCAGGATAGGTCAAAGCTACTATTTTCTGAGGGGTCAGAGCCAACACATCTTCCTAAGTTTCAAGTAAATGAGAGAGAAAAATGGGTTCCTTAGTGGGAGGAATGTGAGCCCTGTGGGGCCCTAAATGGGAAACCTTAAAAACAGAGGAGCTAGCTTTGTGGTTGAAAACCTGGGATGGTGCCTGGCGGAAGAGATGGGGCAGGGTCTATGATGTCTGTCAAAGTTTTTGACTGGCTCTCTTGATTTCTGTGCATGTAGACAGTGTGTGATCTCCATAGACTCCTGTTGTACTGAAGGTACATAATGATTTGACCTTTAATGTGATTGATGCAACTATGGAAAGTTCCTCCTAAAACCCTCCTGTTTGTCTATATAAGCTGGGAGTTTGTAACAATAAAGCTGAACTGCTTGGACGGAACCCCTGTCGTGTCTGATTGTCTCTCCCTTGCTAGGGGGCTGGGTTGGCGGACAGCAGGCTCACCTCTCCTCAGGACCCCTAGGCTTTGTGGAGGGAAGTTCCACTGCCTCTACTCTTTCTGCGGAGTGCCCTCCGCAAGCCCTGATGTTATCTGGAATCTAGAATTTTTTCTATCTTTATGCTACTATATAATTCACATTCATTGGTGTTATGAAACATCAGAATGCTGCAATATTTGTAAGAAGATCTCATAGGGCTGTGGGAATGAGAAGATAAATGGCATATAAACTTCTGGGAAAACAAGAGTGGGAAGGCACTTCAGAAAATACTTATTTGTGTAGTTAAACATTAAAGTTCAAGAAGCTCTCATCTACTAACCACACCTCAGGGAACCATATAACTATAAATCTGTCTAAGCCTATAAAGACCAGTAAGATGCCAGACATTGTCAGTAGCATTTGGAAGGAAGTTGGAAATGTGGCACCCGCACTGATAGACAAATGAGCAACAGTGTTCTGCTAAAGGGTACCCTAAAGTTCTAGACTCTGAAACTGGTGAATGGAAAGGGGACATTAAAATACAAAAGAAATGAAAGAATCTCAGTATAAGAAAGGGGAGACCTTTTCATTTTGCAAATGTTTACTCCTTAGCTGCTCAGATTTAGACACTGAGCTAGGTACTGTAATGAGAAGCAGAGAGAAATACAACTTTATCCATAGGGAGCTTACAGTTAAACAGAGGACGGAGACTGTATCTGCATCAAGAGGATACATGAAGGAGCAGGCAAGTAGGAATGTTGAACCTGGGGTGAGCTTCTTGGAGTGGAGGGGCCAATGTTAATGAGTTATCTTGTAGGAGTTGTCAGTCTAAGCAAAGTCTGTCCAGTACTGGATGTGGGAAGGCAGGATCTATGATTAAGTTAAAACCGTAACAGTATGGAAGGCCAGAGCTCAAGAAGGATTGACCAAAATTCATAATGACAAATGGAACAGGTTGAACACAAACTCCTTTCCTGAATGGAGAACTGCTAGAAACAGGGAAGGTCCCCTTTGAGCAATACATTAACATCCTTCCCAGAAAAAAAAAAATGGAAGAATAAAAATAGGGAAGGAAAAAGGAGGGAGGGGGCAGAGAGGAGAAGAGCTCTGTTTTCCATAGCAAAAAATAAACTTATGGAACTGGTTCCTCTAAGTTGGTATGGATTGATTATGTTGTATGTTCCAATACTATAAGAGTGTTTGCATAAATTCATGGGTGACAGATATACATTCATAGTTAAGAGATTCCAAAGTACAGAGAGGCAGGATGCTCTAGGGTGAAAAGGACAGGGTTGAAAGAACATTTAGGATGACATCGGCCTGCATAAAGAACTATTTTGTATGATTTGGGACAATCATACAATTATTTTGTACGGTTTACATTATCTCAGGTTTTTCATTTGCAAGAAAGAATATATGATACCTGTTTCATGCAATGGTTCAAGTAAAGGAGACAATGGATGAGAAGGCTTTTAATAAACTTCTTAGTAGCAAACACATACATTCCTTGAGATGGATGTTAGAAAGGACAGCTTTAACTTCTCATTAAATTATTTTCCTTTTAGTGACTGGTAAATTCTACTCTTAAATTCATAATCAGTGCTTTTGGTGAGTAGAGGCAAGTAAAAGGCACAAAAAGGATGTTATTATATCTGATCATAGTGCAGTACTGTCCTGCCTCCTTTTGACTCTCTTCTGCTTCTGTGAAAATTCATGCCTTATACAGTGACTCAGGTGCGGCACTTGGCAGAAGTCAGAGCACTCAGGCCCGCTCCTCTACAGGCAGGAGGCAGGCATACTTTGTGTGCTACAAGGAGACTTGGATATATTACCAAAGCCTTGAAAGTATTTTCTTTCTAGTCTTCCTCATAAAAGCAATTTGGTGTATGTGTAACAGGTTATATATTATGTCAAAAATAGAAATAAAATAAAACCCTGAACTACAGACAGGGATAAGAATTATCTCTACTGAACAAAGACAGCTGTTACCCCAGTGTGCTACTGTGATGGAGAGCTGCTGGCTCGACAGCTCCAGGTTGGTTCAGACATGGTGACATGCATGGCAGCAAATGACTCTCAGTCTCACCTTTCTCAGGTGCAGGAACAGTGAAAGGAGGAGGCTGAGTTGCTTCTTAGTGGGTACAGGGTCATCCATGAATAGCAGACACCTTTATGTCATTAATTATTTAAAAGAGGACAGCAAATGGCTCCCCCCTCCTTCTTATGTCTACTCTAACATAAGGGTAGGAAATGGGAATATATAACTTTCCCTTGGAGATCTGTGCATGTTCTCAGCTGTATATGAAGGTGATGTTGAACTGATCAGGGTGCAATATTCTGACAACCACTGGGTTTTATCAAAGTAGGTTATTCTACCACCAAATGTTTTATTAAGTCATCAATTCAAATATTGTATATGACTGCCTGAGGAAATTTTATAACCACTTTATTTATTCTCCTTGTTTCAGATGATAGGCACTTTGAATTTTCTTAGCTGGCTGTCATTCAGGTCCATTGCTTGGTAAAGGAGCTGGCCATCAATAGTTTAAGGAATGACCCAGGCATGACCAAATCCCTTTAGTCTTCTTGGTTATAATTGAACTCCAAAGTAAGCTATTAGTTTATTTGGGAGAAGTATATTTGTTCCTCTTTAACAACCTAGACAACAATCAATTCAAGATATTGCCCTAAATTTGTTCTTCCAAGGTCACATGAGCCAATTCCTGCTATCGACAGGACAAAAGGGACCGCTGCTCAGGGCTAACTCTGATATAAGAAACTACTGCTTTCTGCCTTCTGCTGAGGTGGGGCAGGTAGCTCAGTGGATAGGCACTTTTACAAGAGCCTGATTAAGGCACTGTTTACCATCCTGAAATCTAGTCTTTTTCTACCACTTTTTTTCTTTTCTGTAGAACTGTCCTTTGGCTGGTCTCCTGTAGTCCTCACTCCCTAGTTGAGTCAAGGCTATGTCCTCTATACGTGTCTCCAGCTGTTTCCCATAACAGCACAAATAGTATGTAAGTGGCTCTTAAAGGCTAACCTGGAACTGAACTACATCTTAGAGGAAATCTCAAAATCTCAAAAATTCTCCTGATGCTTGCAGAAATGCCATTCTAAAGCATGAAAGGCAAGAACCTATGGAGTAGCTGGGCTGGGAATTGTGGATAAATAGATGGAATTGAATGTTTAGAGGTTGATAGCTGAAATTTGGTTCAAAAAGTTAGGTACTTTAAAAATAGCTAGGGAGAAGATATATAGATGGCAAATAAGCATGTAAAACAAGATATTTCATATCCTATGTCACAGGGAAATGCAATTTAAAGCAACAATGAGATACCAATGAATACCTACTAGAATGACCAAATCCAGAATTATAATACCACCAAATGCTAGAAAATAGTGTGGCAGCTTCTTACAAAATTAAGCATACTCTTATCATATGATCCAACAATCACACTCCTTGGTGTTTTATCCAAAGGAGTTGAAAACTACGTCCACACAAATACTTGTACACAAATGGTTATAACAGCTCTATTCAAAATTGCCAAAACTTGGAAGTAACAACAATGTCCTCCAGTAGGTGAACAAATAAACTATAGTGTGTCTATATAATGAAATATTATTTAGTGCTAAAGAGAAATGAGCTATCAAGGCATAAAAAGACCCGGAGGACACAAATACATATCACTAAATGGAAGAAGCCAATATGAGAAGGCTAAATACTACGTAACTCCAACTACATGACATTCTGGAAAAGGCAAAACTATTGAGGCAGTAAAATAATCAGTGATTACAAGGGGTCATGGGGAGGAAAGGATGACTAGGTGGATCACAGAGAATTTTTAGGGCCATAAAACTATTCTATATGATGCTATAAAAGTGAGTACGTGTTATTAGACATTTATCCAAACCCACAGAATACACAAGACCAAGAGTGAACTGTAAACTATGGCCTTTGAATGATAATTATGTGTAAATATAAGTTCATCAATTGTAACAAATGTACCATTATGCTGGATGTTATTGATGATGGGAAAACCTATACATGTGTGGGGGTATGGAGCATATGAAAATCTCTGTACCTTCTGCTCAATTTTGCTGTGAACCTAAAACTGCTGTAAAAAGTGAGTCTATTTTAAATAGTAGCCCAGATAAACATTAATGCTTTTAATACAAAACAACAAAGGATAAAGTCCAAAAATGAAAGTTCTAGGAGGAAGAAACTAGTTGAATTTGGGCTGGTCTAAGAAGAATTTACAGAAAAAGTAAGAGTTCAAACTGGTTCGATATGTGAAGAGCTAGTAGGAAATGTACAGCACAGGGATTGGGGTGGAGAGGGGCCATCCGTGCTTTTGAAATCATTGAAAAAGTCAAAGCATTTTCAGAGTTGAGAAGAATTTGTATAAGGGAACGTAATACTTTCAGGGAGGTAAATGGGAAGAACAACCTTGTCACTCTGAGTAGGATTCATTAAGAATTGAGGGGAAGGATGGATGCAGGAGGTAATATGAAAGATGAGCTGTCAGACTTCTCAAGTGGATCGGTTGTGGGGCAAAGGTAGCATGAACTCTCAAAGGCAACATTTCATGAAAACTAGTAGAGTCATTTACCCTTCAGTAAGGAAGAGTATGCTTCATGGCTATTGATGTTCAGAAAGGCTACTCAGAGATGCAATTCCTAAGGTCATTTCTTAATCTTGCAAACGTTTCTGATAGTTTGAAAATAAATGTTTTTTCTAAATGCTAGATTTAGTGATATCATGGTTACACAACGCAATCTCTTACTTTTTAATCATGAAATTAGTGTATCACTCAGTCGTGTCCAGTCTCTATTTTTAAAGCATTTTGCCATATTCATATTTAATCTTTTTCTCTTTATATATTTACTGTATAATTCTAATCAGGTTGTATATGGAATTTCCTATTCAATTAAAAAATGTACTTTCTAACTTGTATTAAATAGTAAATACTTATAAAATGATACTTATGATATTTCTGAAGGTTATAAAAGGTAATCCAAAAGCTAGGTACTCATCACCCAGACTTGGAGAAGGCAATAGCACCCCATTCCAGTACTCTTGCCTAGAGAATCCCAGGGACAGGGGAGCCTGGTGGGCTGCCACCTATGAGGTCGCATAGGGTCGGACACAACTGAAGCAACTTAGCTGCAGCAGCATCACCCAAACTAGGAGACAGAAAACATTGCCAGTTCTAGAAGATATCGATGTGCTCCTTTTGGACATAACCCCAATTTTTCCCTCTAGAGAGAATCATTGTCTTAATCTTTGTGTCTAATGTTCCCATGATTTTAAAAATAGTTTTACATGAGTTATGGGGTTTTATCAAAAGACAAATATCAGAATAATTGGAGTTCTAGAAGGAGCAGAGAAGTAGAAGAGGCAGAGTTTATTTAAAGAAATGATAGCTGAGAACATACCAAATCTGGAGAAAGACTTGGACATACAAGCTCACAAAGCTAATAGATTACCTTATTATTTCAGTGCAAAAAGACTTTTCCTAAGGGATATTATAGTGAAATTGTGAGGAATAAAGGAAACAGAAAGAATCTTGAAGTCATCTAGGGGAAAAAAGAATGTAATCTACAGAAGACCCTCCAATAGACTATCAGTGATTTCTCAGCAAAAGCCCTATAGACCAGAAAAGAACAGAATGATATATTTAAAGGTTTGAAAGAGAAAAAAAAATATATATATATATCAACCAAGAATACTTTATCCATCAAAGTTGTCCTTCAGATATGAAGGAGAATTAAGGCTTTTCCAGACAAGCAGAAGCTGACAGAATTTACTACCACTAAATCCACCTAGAAATGCTGAAAGGAGACTTCAAATTGAAATTTCAGTTATGCTAATCAGTGACATGAAAACATATTAAAGCACACAGCACACTGGTAAAGGTGAAAATGGGAAGTCAGGATTAGAAAACTATAATTCTTGTAATGGTGTTTTAACCAGCAACTAACAATAGTATAAAGGTTAAAGAAAATGAATAGTAAAATAACTATATTACTATAAATTGATAAATATATATATAATATAAAAAGATAAATTGATAATATAAAAGGGAGGAGTAAAAGGGTGAAACCTTTATGGGTGATCAAATATAATTTGCCATCAACCTAAAATGACCTATTGTATCTATATGTTTTATGTAAGCCCATGGTAACCACAACACAGAAACTTAAATAGCTCTACAAGAGACAAAGAATGGAAATAGAGCATTCCAGCACGGAAAATAACCAATTAAAAAAGGTAGGCAGAAACAGAGGGAAAAAGTAACAATGGAAATACAAACAACCAGGAAGCAATTAATAAGAAAGTAAAGTATATTCTTACATATCAGTAATTACTTGAAAGTAAATGGAATGAATTTACGTATCAAAAGGCTGAGTTTCTAGAGGAATAAAAACAATAGCCAACTTCCTACCAGAGACTCACTTCATCTTTTAAGCTGAACAGGGACTCAAAGTAAAAGAATAGAAAAATATATTCCATGACAGAGGCAACAAAAAGAAAGTGGAGTAGCTATACTTATGAGATAAAATAAATTTTAAGCAATAACAGAAACAAGACACAAGACAGGTTATTATATAATGGTAAAGCAGCCAATCCATCAAGATTTAACAATGGCGCAAAGTATACACAGTAAATAATGACATTTGAAGGATGAAATAAGTAAGAATACAATAAGAGTAAAGCACTCTAATTCCTTCAAAAACTTAAAAACAGAATTATCATACCATCCAGCAATCCTCCTATCTTATACTACTCACAAAATTAATTCTACCACTGAGCTGCAAGGGAAGCCTCAGATCAAAAACTTACACATAAGAAGTGATACCATAAACTTCCTAGAAAAAAAAAATAGGAAAGAATCCCCTTGGCATTAATCTAGGCAATGATGTTTCTGGAACTGACACTAAAAACACAAATAAAAAAAGAAAAAAAAAACCGGTGGGATGATATCAAACCTAAAACTTCTGCACTGCAGAAGAAACAACAAAATGAAAAAGTAACCTACAAAATGTCAGGAAAAAAAGGTATAAATGATGTGACTGATAAAGGTTAACATCCAAGATATATAAAACAGCTTGTACAACTTAATATTTTAAAAAATCCTATTAAAGAATAGGCAGAAGACCCAAACAGACATTTTTTAATCCAAAGAAGACATATAGGTGGCTAATAGGCATGTCACAAGATGCTTAGCATCATCAGTTATTCAGTTCAGTTCAGTCATTCAGTTGTGTCCGACTCTTTGCGACCCCATGAATGTCCATCACCAACTCCTGGAGTTCACTCAAAATCATGTCCATCAAGTTGGTGATACCATCCAGCCATCTCATCCTCTGTCATTCCCTTCTCCTCTTGCCCCATCCCCCCCAGCACCAGAGTCTTTTCCAATGAGTCAACTCTTTGCATGAGGTGGCCAAACTACTGGAGTTTCAGCTTCAGCATCATTCCTTCCAAAGATATCCCAGGGCTGATCTCCTTCAGAATGGACTGGTTGGATCTCCTTGCAGTCCAAGGGACTCTTGAGAGTCTTCTTCAACACCACAGTTCAAAATCATCAATTCTTCAGCACTCAGCCTTCTTCACAGTCCAACTCTCACATCCATACATGACTACTGGAAAAACCACAGCCTTGACTAGATGGACCTTAGTTGGCAAAGTAATGTCTCTGCTTTCTAACTTTCTTCCAAGAAGTAAGCATCTTTTAATTTCATGGCTGCAGTCACCATCTGGAGTGATTTTGGAGCCCCCAGAAATAAAGTTTGACACTGTTTCCACTGTTTCCCCATCTATTTCCCATGAAGTGATGGGACCAGATGCTATGATCTTCGTTTTCTGAATGTTGAGCTTTAAGCCAACTTTTTCACTCTCCTCTTTCACTTTCATCAAGAAGCTTTTTAGTTCCTCTTCACTGTCTGCCATAAGGGTGGTGTCATCTGCATAGCTGAGGTTATTGCTATTTCTCCTGGCAATCTTGATTCCAGCTTGTACTTCCTCCAACCCAGCATTTCTCATGATGTACTCTGCATAGAAGTTAAATAAGCAGGGTGACAATATACAGCCTTGTC
>SJYC01119350.1:0-18233 GCA_006408675.1 Madoqua kirkii
GCTGAGCACTGAAGAATTGATGCTTTTGAACTGTGCTGTTGGAGAAGACTCTTGAGAGTCCCTTGGACTCTCTCCTGTCCATTCTAAAGGAGATCATTCCTGGGTGTTCATTGGAAAGACTGATTCTGAAGCTGAAACTTCAGTACTTTGGTCACCTCATGCGAAGGGTTGACTCATTGGAAAAGACTGATGCTGGGAGGTATTGGAGGCAGAAGTAGAAGGGGACACAGAGGATGACATGGCTGGATGGCATCACTGACTTGATGGAATTGAGTTGGGATTAAGCCTGGGAGTTGATGGACAGGGAGGCCTGGTGTGCTGTGATTCATGGGGTTGCAAAGAGTCGGACACAACTGGGCGACTGAACTAAGAACTATACCTGAAACTAACTGAAAATCAACTATACTTTAATAAAAAATAAAATATATTTCAGATGTCAAAAAAGAAGACTTGGTATGTGTGTGTAACACAATGGGATAGTATTCAGCCATGAGAAAAATGAAAATGCTATAAATTTTGACAACATGTACCTGAGAACATTATGCTGTTAGTTAAGTTGGACAGAAAATGGCAAATACTATATGATATCCCATATATAGTATCTAAAACACAGACTCAAAAACCCAGTGTGGAATGGTGATTCTTGGGGGCAGAAGCAGGAATAAGAGAAATGTTATTTAAGGAAACATTCTTGCATACAGTAGATAAACATATCCTGGAGGTTTAATCCACAGTTTAATGATTAGATTCCATGATATCTAAGTTGGTAAAAAATCCACCTGCAATGTGGGAGACCAGGGTTTGATCCCTGAGTTGGAAGATCCCCTAGAGAAGGTTAAGGCTACCCAATCCAATATTCTGGCCTAGAGAATTCCATGGACTATCACAAAGAGTTGGACATGACAGAGCGACTTTCACTTTCTTGCTTTTTTTTAAAGTGATTATAGACATCAAAGCTATATTATTAATATTAAACTTGCTAAGAGACTAGTTCTGAATTGTCCCACTACTAGAAGAAACAATAATTATGTGATATGTTAGAGGTCTTCATTAATGCTACAGTGGTAATCACATTGCAATAGTCAATGTATCAAGTCAATATTTGATTTCCTTAATCTTGATTTCCAATTATTATCTCTATAAAAATACCCTAAAATAGTTTTATTACGTACACATACACACATACAGTTATCCCTTGGTATCTGTGGGGGATTGTTTCCAAGACTCCCCTAAGGATGCCAAAATGTGAAGATACTCCAGTTCCTTATATAAAATGGTATATTATTTGCATACAACCTATGCAAATCCTCCCATGTACCTTGAACCATCTTTAGATTATTTATATTACCTAATGCACTGTAAATGCCATGTAAATAGTTGATAGCATGTGGCAAATCAAGTTTTGTTCTTTGGACATTTCTGAAATTTTTTAACATTCTAAGCCATGATTGGTTGAATACATGCATGTGGAACCCATGGATATGAAGGGTCAACTGTACATGCGTGTGTATATACACACACACATATAGCATATATATGTATGTATATTTCTAATTATAATAGTTAAATTTTGCATAGTGATTAGATTTTTCTTTATTTTGCCTTCCTAAGTTTGGAGGTTGTATTTTTCCATATCTATTCTTTTAGTAATTACCATAGATATTTTAACATGGATAATTTAAAAGTCTAATGTTAACCATTATTTTTAAATTCTTCTTAAATGAAAAGACATCAGAATACTTCAGATCAAATCCATCTTCTCTCAATTAGAGGCTATTAAGGTCTAGTATTTGGGCTTTTTGACAAAATATTTATACAGTCAATATTTCCTTAGATTTGCCTACGTCTTTATATGTCTTTGCTCACCATTCTTTTCTGTATCTATATCTTTCCATTTGGTATTACCACTTCTTAAAACTCATTATTGAGAATCGCCATTAATAAGAATCTGTTGGTGGTAAATTCTGGTATCTTTTAGCCTGGATATGATATTTTTTCCTTTCTATTGTTGAAAGGTAATTTCACCACACATCCCATGTAAGTTGAAAGTTATTTTTTCTTAGCATTTTAAAATATCACTCATTGTCTTCTGCTTTTTATTACTGTAGGGAAAAAGAATCAATCAAGCTACTTACAGTGCCTTTGTAGAAACATTTTAACTTTCTAGCTGCTTTACAGCTCTGCCTTGTTTTACAGTTTCACTATGCATGCATATTGCATGGACTTTTTTTTAAATTTCCTAAATCTGAGAATCAGTTGTTTATTTTAAACTTCTGTGTATCTCTTGAACTCTAATATGTTCTCTTTATTATGTCCCTATGAAACTCTAATTAGACATCTGTTAGAACTTCTTACTCTATCCTTCGTGTCTCTTAATCTTGCTTTGTAGTCTCTCCTTTTAAAACTGTACTGCATTATGCATAATTCATTCATATCTGTATTGCTTTTCACTGATTCCCCCTCTTCAGTCATGTTCAATCAGTTACCCCATCCAGTGAATTTTTTATTTCAATGATTATGTTTTTATTTCTGAAAATTATTTTTAGTTTTTCACAACTGTTGTGTTCCTTTTTATAATTTTGTGTTCTTTTCTTATATTTTTTAATCTTCTGTTTCTTTAGATGTATTAAACTTGCCTTTCATATACTCTTTGATAATATCTGAATTCTTTGCAATACTGATTCTGCTGCTGGCTGTTTCTGATTGGCAATTCCTTATGATATGTTACGATATTTGACTGTAAGTATATGTTCCTGCTTCTGATGTTGGCTGGGATATCAGCATCCTGCAAATAACTTCTATTTTTCAGCTTGACCATGATCCTATGTGAAAACTGACTTGTGGTTATATATTCCCAAGGGGATTGGTTTACCCTACCTTGCTGTGTGTGTGTGTCTGTTTTTTGTTTTTTCCTGCACAGTGAATTTGTTTCTCATGTACTCTTATACTGAGAATGTTGCCCTTTGGTTTCCCAGCTTAATGCTAGAGTCTTCCATTAGATTTTCCTCCTGTGGTGTGCCTTAGGGTTTATTTCCTGTACCTCATGTAGGGTGACCCCAAGCAGCTATTAAATCAAAAGTTCAAAGTTACCAGGATTTGGCAAATGCCATTAGAGCAAATGCCAGACTATACTTTGGCTTACCTAAGAATAATTGCCTCTTTCACATGTTTTGGATATCTCAAGTTTCATCAAAACAAAAAACAATACTTAGCATTTTTATTGTTTTCAGTGGGAGAGTTACAGAGAAAGTTTCATTCACCATATTGCCAGAATTAGAAGCCAAATCAGATTTTTAAAAATCACTCAACATCATATCAAAAGTATTTCGAGTAATATTTATAATTATTACTGTAATAGCAAATGGAGATTCTTAGCTGTTTCATGATCTTTAATATTATTTTTAAAGATCAATGCTATAAATACATTTAAAATAATATTTTCTGTATATTTGAAGTTATTTTCATAGGCTATATCCCCAGTGTAGTATTGCTGGACTAAAGGGATGAATATTTTAAGGTTGTTGCTATACTTCACAGAAGTGCTTTTCAAAAGCATTGTATCAATTTACATTTTCATTAATTAAAATGAGAGGGCTCTATATCCTCATTGTGTGGTGTTACTGTTAATATTTTATACTTACCAATTTGACAAGGGACTTTTCTTTAAAAGCAAAAGCATGTCGTTTTGCCTTAAAATCAGTTTGTGATAAAATTTTTAGAATATTTTAAAGTTTATTTGTTCTATGTCTACATATTCATACATATAGTCCTATTTATTACTGGAAGTAGATACAGAACAGCAAACCTCTGGAGATGAGAGGTAAAAAAAAAAATAAATATTTGTCAACTCTGGAAATCTTGGTTCTTATCTCTTTCTTTAGTTTTTCACCATATTGCCAGAATTAGAAGCCAAATCAGATTTTTAAAAATCACTCAACATCATATCAAAAGTATTTCGAGTAATATTTATAATTATTACTGTAATAGCAAATGGAGATTCTTAGCTGTTTCATGATCTTTAATATTATTTTTAAAGATCAATGCTATAAATACATTTAAAATAATATTTTCTGTATATTTGAAGTTATTTTCATAGGCTATATCCCCAGTGTAGTATTGCTGGACTAAAGGGATGAATATTTTAAGGTTGTTGCTATACTTCACAGAAGTGCTTTTCAAAAGCATTGTATCAATTTACATTTTCATTAATTAAAATGAGAGGGCTCTATATCCTCATTGTGTGGTGTTACTGTTAATATTTTATACTTACCAATTTGACAAGGGACTTTTCTTTAAAAGCAAAAGCATGTCGTTTTGCCTTAAAATCAGTTTGTGATAAAATTTTTAGAATATTTTAAAGTTTATTTGTTCTATGTCTACATATTCATACATATAGTCCTATTTATTACTGGAAGTAGATACAGAACAGCAAACCTCTGGAGATGAGAGGTAAAAAAAAAAATAAATATTTGTCAACTCTGGAAATCTTGGTTCTTATCTCTTTCTTTAGTTTCCCCTCATCCCTTCCCTCTGACATATAGGGAAATGTTTTTTAAATATGTAATAGCTTCCCTGGTGGCTCAAACAGTAAAGAATCTGCCTGCGAAGCAAAAAACCCAGGTTTGATACCTGGGCCAGGAAGATCCCCTAAAGAAGAAAATGACAACCCACTCCAGTATCTTTGCCAGGAAGAATTCCATGGACAGAGGAGTCTCACCGGCTACAGTCCATGGAGTCTCAAAGAGTCAGACACGACCGAGTGACAAACATTTTCACTTTCATACCCTGCCTTGAGAATGCCTTTTGCTGCAGCTGCCCAGAGGTCACCTAGTATCCCCATGTAAGTGCCAGTGAACTCCTCCCTTTAATCTATATTCTCAGAATAAACCAGTTTAGTTATGGTCACTAGTTTTTTCCAGATTAACAACATCTAAAAAGATGTAAGAAAAATCACATATCTTAAAAACAAGAAAACTATTTCTCCTTGGGATTTTTCTTTTGTATGTAAGGTCAAATAGTGAATATACAAAATATTCGTGCATATAAGATGACAGAGAAGGAAGATAGTGCAATCAATATTCTGAAAATTTTTTTCAGAGAATGCAAAAACACTTTTTCCTACTTAAAATAGTCTTTATGTGCAGCCAGTACAAAACATCCCCCTTTAAAGGCAAGTTTTCTGTGGCAGTAGACAAAGGAGTGGGTTGCCTCTGTGCCATTTTATGGCCTCAGCATTTATAGCCTCAGCTTCCTGAGGACCGGCATTCTCTCAGAATCAACCTGAACCTGTCTCCCCACAGCCTCAAAGCTTTGTTTCTGTCAGGGGCCTCTTGCCCCCCATCCCCCCAGGTGACTGGTCACCTCTCAGGCAAAGCCCCTGGAGTCCTGATGGGTGCTCCTCTCTGAGAGCTCTTCAGCCAACTTTCTGTGGCAGTAGACAAAGGAGTGGGTTGCCTCTGTGCCATTTTATGGCCTCAGCATTTATAGCCTCAGCTTCCTGAGGACCGGCATTCTCTCAGAATCAACCTGAACCTGTCTCCCCACAGCCTCAAAGCTTTGTTTCTGTCAGGGGCCTCTTGCCCCCCATCCCCCCAGGTGACTGGTCACCTCTCAGGCAAAGCCCCTGGAGTCCTGATGGGTGCTCCTCTCTGAGAGCTCTTCAGCCAACTTGCCTACTGACAGCTTCTCAGCTCTCTTTGTTTTCCAGGAAACTGGTTTCAAATCAGTATCTGCCTGCCTGGGCTTGCTTGCTTTGTGTCCCAAGTGGGAGAGGCAGGATTTTCAGGAACTGTAACATGCAAGGTTGCAACACACGCAGAAAGGGCCACCAAGTCTCCTAGCACTGCTCTTGAAATAATTGTTTTCTCTTTAAATTCATTTTACAATATCCTAAAGGCTGTTCTATTAAGATCCTATCTGACAGATTGAAAAAAATAATAATAATTAGCCAGTCATCCTGTTTTTAAAGGTCAGATTTGACCAATTTTACCCAGAAGGATATCTGCACATCTTTAGAGGGAAAACTGTTTGTAGTTTGAGTTGTTTGTAAACGGTCGATTTCTTTTCTGACAGCCTGTTGCTCCCTCTCCGAGCCATTGGCTGCCTTTTGGTTTTTCTAACTCGTTTCACTTCAGGAGGAAAGGGATGCTGAGTTCAATTCACTTCATCTGAGACTATGTGAGTTATTTAACAACTCCAGACAACAGGGAGGGCAAATTCAGCTGCTCCCTCAGGTCTGGGTTCATCTTGCAGTGATGTGATTTGGTACGTTGGTTTTGGGTCCATGATGTTGAGACTGGACAACTGAGGGCGGCAGCCAGGCCTAGTCACAGGGATGCTGGCTTAATTCTCAGCCCCAGACACTTTGGCCTTTCTATTCCCAACTCCTTTCCCCATAGTCACAACCAATCAAATGTCCTTTTTTTTTTTTTCTTTAAAGAAAGGAATAGAGGTTTGTTTCCTAAGAAACCAGAGACCATGGAAGAAGGTAGCTGAGATTTCTGACATGCTTTCAAACACGCTTCCTGTGGGATATGCCATACAACACTCTGGCTAGTCAGAATCCATGAGCAAAGGGCTTTTACCTGGCAGAGCTGAGCGGAAATTTCCACTTTGCTACCTTTTTGCTTTGTAACTTTGGGCCCATTTCTCCATCTGTAAAATGAGGTGTGCCTACTGGATTCCCTGTCACTTTCCCATCTAGAAAAGTATGTGTCTGCGAAATCCCTTCAGTGCTGTCTGACTCATGATCCTGTGGAGTGTAGCCAGGCTACTCTGTCTATGGGATTCTTCAGGCAAGAATACAGGAGCCGGTTGCCATGCCCTCCTCTATGACATCTTCCCGACCCAGAGATCGAACTGCATCTTTTGTGTGTCCTGCATTGCCAGGTGGGTTCTTTACCAGTAGTGCGACCTGTGAAGCCCCAGACAAGTATGGGCATTAGTATATACTCTAGAGAATTAAGGTCTTAGGAATGTCTAATGCCAAGAACACTTTAAGATACTTTCTCTTGTAAAGGTCATTAGAATATCAATTAGCCATTTTCAAAGTGCTTCTTTTCTTAGGCATTTGGAGAATCTTTTAGTTAAAACTTTTGAAAAAACCTTGGGGAAGGGGAGAAAGTCTTGAGGTTATAGGTTCTATATATATATATATTTTTGACGTGAACCATTTAAGTCTTTATTGAATTTGCTACAATATTGTTTCCATTTTATGTTTGATTTTTTGGCCACTAGGCATGTGGGATCTTAGCTCCTTAAGTGAAGTCAAGTCACTCAGTCGTGTCCTACTCTTTGCGACCCCATGAATTGCAGCGTGCCAGGCCTCCCTGTCCATCATCATCTCCCTCAGTTCACTCAGACTCACATTTATCGAGTCAGTGATGCCATCCAGCCATCTCATCCTCTGTTGTCCCCTTCTCCTGCCCCCAATCCTTGCCAGCATCAGAGTCTTTTCCAATGAGTCAACTCTTCGCTTGAGGTAGCCAAAGTAGAGACACCAGTAATTATGTCATGTAAATCTCCCCAAATCCTTCTCGATGGAGTCCATCTTGGCTGAGACATGCACACGGAACCAGAAAGGAGCCTAAGTTAGAATGACTGGCCAGAGACAGCTAACCCCATCACCATAAAACCCGAAACTGTGAGGCACGCGGCAGAGAAGTCTTGCTGGTTCCCTGACGCTGCTGTTCCCTGCCTGGGTGCCGCTTCCCAATAAAGCCTCTTGTTTCATCAGTGCATGTCTCCTCAGAGAATTCATTGCCAAGTGTTAGACAAGAGCCTACTCCTTGGACAGTTCATTTCTGGGGGTTAGACAAGATCTCATCCCACTTCCTGCAACACACACACACACACATACATATACTTGTTGTTTAGTCACTCAGTGGTGTCTGACCCTTTGCGACCCCATGAGCTGTAGCCTGCCCCTCAACCCCGCTCCAGGCTCCTTTGTCCATGGGATTTCCCAGGCAAGAGGACTGGATTGGGCTGCCATTTCATTCTCCAGATATATACATACATATACACACACACACATGTATGTGTATATATCCCTTCCATGATTCCAACTTATTTTTCTTAAAGTATTTAATTTTAATTGTCCCCAAATTACAAAATCCTGTTTCTATTTGTCTCCCTAGAGTCTAGCTTCAACATTAGAGCTAACATCTTTCAAAAATATTGTCAGTTCATATCAGTCCCTTGATTAAAATCCTTCAAGAATTTCTAACCCATTCCAAATAAAAAGTATGTCTTTATGTGCATGTACATACTTAATGCTTAGCTGTTCATTCATGTCTGACTCTTTGTGACCCTATGGACTATAGCCTTTCAGGCTCTTTTGTCCATGGGATTCTCTAAGCAAGAATACTGGAGTAGTTGTCATTTCCTATTCAAGGTGATTTTCCTGACCCAGGGGTCGAACATAGGTCTCCTGAATTGTAGTTGGATTCTTTACCCTCTGACCCACCAGGGAGGCCCGAATGTCTTTACGATGACCTTCAAAACCCTATGTGATCTGGCCCCCTATTAAAAGAGGTAACAATAAAAAGTTATCTTTTACTGTTCCCTATGCTTAGATCAATTCCTAGGCTCTAGGACCCCAGACCTGCATAACTCTTTCCTTCTCCTCCTTCCTGTTGCCTTTATAGTAAAGCTATCTCTTACCATGTGCTTCTCATTTCAGATACAGCTTAGGGAATACACAACATCTCTTATCACACCAGCTGAAGCCCATTCCCTTCCAACTAATAATTCTCCTTCCAGGCTTCATATATCCATGTAAATTTTATCACCTTCTACTACAATACATAATGATGTATCTGATTTTTGATTTGGCCTTGCCTAGAAGCTCCCTGAAGGCAGAGATTTGGTTTATTTTGTTAACAACTGACTCCACAGCTCTTAGAACCACACTCAAGCATAGTAGGCACTCAGTAAGTATTTGCTGAATTATTAGGGGAGAAAATTTTAAAGTATATGATGGAATTTAGGAGGTGAATTTTTATTAACCTTTTCAGACAAAATAATTTTTTTGTAAAACAAGGTAAAACTTCAAAGGAAATTTTACTTAAACTTGAAGGAGAAAGAAAAGATGCAGATTAACAGAGAAAATACAAGTAACATACAAACAGTTGCTTAGTACAAAGAAGGTCTTTGAAATGATAGATACCTAAGACCAGGTACACTTTTCAATTTAATCTTCACCATATTTGGAAATATGGGGCCTAGAAAGTCCCACTTCTCAGGTTGTAAGAGACGCTCACTTTAGCTTTTGCCCTCTCTTTTATGGTGAAGAGTTGGGGCAGAAATTGCCAATAGAAATGCTGCTTCCCTTAAAAATACCAAAAAGCCTTCCACACCCTGTGAGTAGAATACAATTTCCATGAGTTTACAGTTGGTATCACATAGAAACTAATATAGCGTATGATCACATAGGAGGTTAAGAGCACATAGCTCTGGATTTTGCCAAGCCCACGGTTCTGGTTTGAAAGCCACTCAGTCTGCATGCTCTCTTTCTCTCTCCCATATGTCACGTAAATGACCCACATTTCCTACCTCACAGTGTCCCAGTTCCCACGTGAGACAGAGTGCTCAACTTGCTGAGACAGCTTCAAAGTTTATGTCCCCGTGTTCCAGGAAATGCTTTAAAAGACACTGCTGCTCCTGACCCTGGGAGAAGGTGTTTCCTCTCCTAAAGAGTGATTTCAGCTCACAAAATAATTAGCTCCTTAGTGCTAATCCAGATGCGTTTGCAAAAGTGCTTTCAGGTTAGGAGAAATAAGGACTTGATTAGGTCTTCATCACTGAGATGTAACACCAGGGAGCTCTTACCTGCTAGCTGCATAGGCACTAAGGAGACCCAAGGCTCCTCAAGTTTGCTCACTAACCTGCTCTTCTTCCCTGCTTTTTAAAACCATGAAAAACCTGTGGCGCTTGCTGAAAACTCTGGAGTCACGGGTTGATTTCCTCCAGAAAGTTGTTTACATGACTCTGATTGGGCTTTTGGCACTTCTTCCTTTAATACTTAGCAATTCTATGGGGTGCAGTCTAAACAGGTCTCAGAATACCTCTGTATACTTGTGACCAAGACAACTTACTTTGTAATCTAGGCTGCATCTTTCCAGCTCTTCAAATCAGAGACTTGGGTATGATTCCCAGACTCTAAGATATTAAACGAGGAATTGAGAAGGCAGAAATGAAGACGAGGACAAATTCATGTCAATGAAATCCCGTGACAACTAACTTGCATTTAATTTTTTTCCCTGATGAAAGGATTTTTTTAAACTGTTCTGAAAATGCTAATGAGACATGTTTCAAGAAATTGACAGTAATGGAAAACTTGAATGTTACAATGATATCTTAAAAGAAAGAAATTATTTCACTCATCTTAATCTTGCTGGAGAGGAGAAAAAAAAATGTGAGCAGAGAAATGAGACAGCTGGCAATTGAAGCCTTGGGATTCCTAAACCTTCTCTTTTGTGCTCCCAAATGAACAAGGTTTAAGCTGCCTTCAAGAGAAAGTCAATCTAAAGTCTACGGGTGACTTTTCAAAATGAAACCTTAGGGGGCTTTTAAAACTACAAGCTTCAGCTCACCAAGGTCACTTTCTAAAGTGAAAATTCTTTTTAGGGTAGTGATTGTGGGGGTAGGAAGAGGAAGGAGCTGGGATGGCATGGTTAGGTTTGAGTTATAAGCCACATCATAGAATTTTCAGCTGTAGAAACACTGTACCATCTTCCTCAGCAGATCACAGGGAGGGGTACTGCCCAGCTGGACGCTAGGCCCCCTGTGGATTTCTTTTGCATATCATGTGCTAAAAGCACACACACCTGTTCACTGGTAGTTAATTGGCTGATCTCCATTGGAAGTTGGAACTCTGGCCTCTGGGGAGATTGCATTGCTAGGGGATACTGGCAGCCAGAGGGAAGCTCAGCTGTCACCAGGATTCCTGGAAAACAGCTTAGATTTATGCTGAAGTGCTTTACACTCTCTGCTGATTTTTTTGTTGTCTTTTTATTTTCCTTCTAAGTCTTCACACACGCGTTCCTTCCACGCTCTCCTGCTGTTGTCTATTGTTTCACAAGTGTGTGTTCTGAATCCCTGGTCACAGCTGTGAGATTCTTAGGGAAAAAGAACTTTTAGACCCATTCTCTGCTTTGCCCTGGAATTGGGAAGGGAGTGTGAGGTAGAACCAGTGGCCCAGGGCTGGACTGGAGCCTGAGTGGGCAGCATCAGCTGGCCCTCTGGAACCTGAACAGTGAGTGGAGCTCAGAAACTGGGCAAGCATTTTTAAGGGCTGGGATGGCAGGGAAGATCGGGAGGAGCTAGGAAGCCCAAGCAAGTTCAAGTTCATAAGCAAATTTAAAGTTACAATAAGAACAAGGGAATGGCACAGAGAGCCATATGGAATTCTTCCAGATGTTTGCCACATCTACCTTTATCTCAGCCTTCTGCCAGGAGGAGGTCCACCTACTATTAAAGACAGAGAAAGAGAGAGAGGCTTCAAGAGGCTCTTCTCTTGTGTTTCTGTTAATACCAGTATCCCAGATAGTCCCGAGATGCGGGCACCATTACTTAATTACAGTCATCTTGGGCACATCCCTTAACATGTGCCTATTTCTACAAATGAGTGGAAAAGCTGGTTGAAATCCAACATTCAAAAAACTAAGATCATGGCATCCAGTCCCATTACTTCATGGCAAATAGAAGGAAAAAAAGTGGAAGCAGTGACATTTTCTTTTCTTGGGCTTCAGAACCACTGTGGACAGTGACTGTGGCCATGAAACTAAAAGACACTTGCTCCTTGGAAGAAAAGCTATGACAAACCTAGACAGTGCGTTAAAAAGCAGAGGCATGATTTTGCCAACAAAGTTATGGTTTTTCTAGTAGTCATGTGCAGAAGTGAGAGTTGGGCCAAAGAACTGATGCTTTTGAATTGTGGTGCTGGAGAAGACTTTTGAGAGTCCCTTGAAGTGCAAGAAGATCAAACCAGTCAATCCTAAAGGAAATCAACCCTGAATATTCACTGGAAGGACTGATGCTGAAGCTCCAGTACTTTGGCCACCTGATGTGAAGAGCTGACTTACTGGAGAAAACTCTAATGATGGGAAAGATTAAAGGCAAAAGGAGAAGGGAACAGCAGAGGATGAGCATCATCAACTCAATCAACATGAATTTGAGCAAACTCCAGAAGTTAGTGGAGGACAGAGGATCCTGGTGTGCTACAGTACCTGAGGTTGCAGAGAATTGGACATGACTTAGTAACTGAACAACAACAGCATTTCTATAAATAAAACAATGAAACAGGAATCAAATTATGGATTCAACAATGTCATTAAGTTAATGCTGTAGGTATACAAAAAAGGTTTGTTTCTTTTCCATTTCACATGCTCAGAATAATTAATACATATTTATTTAGAAACTATAAGTTGATCTTGAGATTAGAGCCTAGTAGTAGCTGTGGAACCAGTATATCTGGGTTCAAACCCTTAAAAACTGATGATTTGACTTTGGACAAGACATTTAGATTCTGTGATTCAGATTTCTCAGGATGAGACACTAATAGTAACCACTTGCTAAGGTTATGGTGAGGATGAAATAATATAACGTACGTAAACATTAAAAAGCGGTGATGGTGATAATGAAGGTAGCTTTTCCAACCCTCACGTTTGCTGAGTACAGCTACCACCTCTTCCTCACTTTCCTCACATACTTGTATTGCTCAACACCGGATATGACACATCCTTTCCTCCAAACAATTAAAAGTACTCTTTTTTCATGGAAAAAGAGCGAGAACAGGAAAGAATGTTTAAAATAAATGTCATTTGGTATTATAAATGACATAGTTTTAACATTACCTGGGGAGATGTTGTCAAGGTAAAAAGCCGACACTCTGTGGAATGTGGGATTTCTTCCATTATAGGTTCATGGGGAATAGAGAGAGGAGTGTTGAGGTGTGTGTTGCTGAAACCCTCCCTTTCTGCATCCATAAGAACGAGCCACACGCAACCCAAAATCTTCTGGAAGGAACTTTAAGATTTCAGAATTCTACTCTGGCTGGGGCCCACCTCTGACACCTTCCAGCAATCTCGTGCCTCCTCCAGGGCCCTGACCTCAGGCATGCGGTCACAGTTTTGCAGCTCCGCCTTCTACAGCATCCTCTTTGTGAAGGGAACGTTCCGGGAAGGAGTGCTCACCGGCTGAAAATCGTCATCTGCGACGGTCCTTTTGGGCAGTGCTTTGCATTTGCTCCAGGTGTAGCTCTTTCGGCAGCAGTTTCCCTGTGGGTCATGGAAGCAGTTTAAATTTCCTTTCTAAGAGCTCTGAGCTGCCAGCTCTGGAGGAGGCTCTTTGATTTTTTAAGTTGGATGACATTCACCAAACCAAATTCACTTTTAAGAACGGAGCAGTAGGTACAATCTGAACATGCACGCTGTTCTCAGCAAGGAGTCACCTGTCCAGGGTGATGGAGGAGGGGAAGCCTCGTGGGCTGGCGGGAGAGAGTTGGGCCTGCTGATCTCCTCCTTAACATTTTCAAACACAGCTGTCACAGGTCATATAGAATTAGGGTAAAAAGGAGGGTGGGTAAAAGTGAGGAATGGGAAATTCCATTTTTGGTTTCTGTATGTGCAACTCTTGAAATAGAGCTACCATGTTAGAAAAAAAAATGTATAAATGAGTCATACATTCTAAAGAATGCTAAATGTGAACACTATTGTTTTCCTCCAAAATGGGAGTTTGAAATTTGTCATCCACAGACCTTTCAGGAAAATATGAAATTTGAGTGTCTATATTTCCTTAGGGAAGAAGGTATAGTTTAAAATACAGACTTTAGACCCAGACTGCCTGGGTTGGACTCCCAGTTCTTCTTCTTACTGGACAAATTACTCAACTACTTGGAGTCTCATTTTTCTCATCTGTAAAGGGAATAATAGCAGTACCTACCTCACGGAGTTGTGAGGATTAATAATGTAACATATGAAACCCTCATAACAGCACCCTTCATAGAGGTAATACCAAAAGCAGTATTTATCATTATTGTTGTTTTCCTTATTATTTTGACTTATGAAGTGAAAGTTGCTCAGTTGTGTCCGACTCTTTGTGACCCCATGGACTATTGTTGTCAAGGTAAAAAGCCGACACTCTGTGGAATGTGGGATTTCTTCCATTATAGGTTCATGGGGAATAGAGAGAGGAGTGTTGAGGTGTGTGTTGCTGAAACCCTCCCTTTCTGCATCCATAAGAACGAGCCACACGCAACCCAAAATCTTCTGGAAGGAACTTTAAGATTTCAGAATCTCTACTCTGGCTGGGGCCCACCTCTGACACCTTCCAGCAATCTCGTGCCTCCTCCAGGGCCCTGACCTCAGGCATGCGGTCACAGTTTTGCAGCTCCGCCTTCTACAGCATCCTCTTTGTGAAGGGAACGTTCCGGGAAGGAGTGCTCACCGGCTGAAAATCGTCATCTGCGACGGTCCTTTTGGGCAGTGCTTTGCATTTGCTCCAGGTGTAGCTCTTTCGGCAGCAGTTTCCCTGTGGGTCATGGAAGCAGTTTAAATTTCCTTTCTAAGAGCTCTGAGCTGCCAGCTCTGGAGGAGGCTCTTTGATTTTTTAAGTTGGATGACATTCACCAAACCAAATTCACTTTTAAGAACGGAGCAGTAGGTACAATCTGAACATGCACGCTGTTCTCAGCAAGGAGTCACCTGTCCAGGGTGATGGAGGAGGGGAAGCCTCGTGGGCTGGCGGGAGAGAGTTGGGCCTGCTGATCTCCTCCTTAACATTTTCAAACACAGCTGTCACAGGTCATATAGAATTAGGGTAAAAAGGAGGGTGGGTAAAAGTGAGGAATGGGAAATTCCATTTTTGGTTTCTGTATGTGCAACTCTTGAAATAGAGCTACCATGTTAGAAAAAAAAATGTATAAATGAGTCATACATTCTAAAGAATGCTAAATGTGAACACTATTGTTTTCCTCCAAAATGGGAGTTTGAAATTTGTCATCCACAGACCTTTCAGGAAAATATGAAATTTGAGTGTCTATATTTCCTTAGGGAAGAAGGTATAGTTTAAAATACAGACTTTAGACCCAGACTGCCTGGGTTGGACTCCCAGTTCTTCTTCTTACTGGACAAATTACTCAACTACTTGGAGTCTCATTTTTCTCATCTGTAAAGGGAATAATAGCAGTACCTACCTCACGGAGTTGTGAGGATTAATAATGTAACATATGAAACCCTCATAACAGCACCCTTCATAGAGGTAATACCAAAAGCAGTATTTATCATTATTGTTGTTTTCCTTATTATTTTGACTTATGAAAGTGAAAGTTGCTCAGTTGTGTCCGACTCTTTGTGACCCCATGGACTATAAAGTCCATGAATTCTCCAGGCCAGAATACTGGAGTAGAGATTCTCCAGGGGATCTCCTTTCCCTTCTCCAGGGGATCTTCCCAACTCAGGGATCAAACCCAGGTCTTCTGCATTGCAGGTGGATTCTTTACCAAGCTGAATCACAAGGGAAGCCCAAGAATACTGGAGCGGGTAACCTATCCCTTCTCCGGGGTATCTTCCTGACCCAGGAATCCTGCACTGCAGGTGGATACTTTACCAACTGAGCTATGAGGGAAGCCCGTTTTCACTTACAACTGGAGCCACATGAAGATCAGATTCACTGCTCTAGAGCTTGATGAAACAAAATGTCAATGATGAATTTAGGTAACATTCCAATTAGTAGTTTAATAAACGAGAGGGCAGTAGTGATGAGGCAAAAACTATCACATCATACTCTTACATAGTGATTTACAGTTTATAAAATTTTTCTGTATAGATTTCCCTCAGATTGATCCCCATAGTCACCATGAGATAGAAAGCATCACCCCACTTTACAGATGAGATTATCTGACTCAGGGAAAGTAGAACTCACTGCCCAAGGTTGTGCAGTGAGTTAACTGCAAAGTCCAGGTCTGTTCCATCTCCTACGCTTATGTGCTTCCCTTTACGTTATGCTGTCTGCCATATGCAAGAGATAGACATTTTTATAATTAGACTATTGGCTGCATATTATATATAGTGTAACAGTTCATCAAGGAAAAGCTGAAGGATATTAAAAAAACAACAACACAGGTCCCTGAAGCAATATCAGTGGACCTGTACGTGACTACCAGTCAATCACTGCTCAGCTTTGCTCTCCAATCACTCATTAGCTATAGATTCCACAGAATGCTCCATGCTGAGCCAACTGAACATGAATTGCTGTCTGGAGAGCTTTTGGAAATATATGCTCAGAGACAGCATTCAAAAAATTCATCAAAAATGGGAGACGAGATGACAAACTGCAAATTCAAAGGGTTTATTTATGTCCTTATAACCTAAGTACATGGCAATATATTGGGCCTTGAACAGATTGCCTTGGCCCAGCCCCAACTTGACTTTCAGGGTCATTCTGGAACTCTGCCACTACCTGAAGGATTTACTCACTGCTCCCCCAAACCCCACCAATTATCCTTTTTGCTATTTTGCCTGTGTTAGGTCACCAGGATATATTCTCCAGGCCATTGACTAAATGCTACTCATCTTTCAGATCCATCTCAAATTTTACCTCCCCAGGTAGAGTCCACATTTATACACTTGCTTTCAAGCTCCTGGAGAAATGATTTTCTAAATTACTTAATTTGCCTTCAGCTTTAACTGCTGCACATTTTCTTTTCATATACATGAACTCTATCTTTCCCACAGAACCATTTTTTTCTTGAGGGCCAGAAACGCATTCTTTTATTTCTTCATATGCCTCAAAGAACCTCAAATCATGCCCTGTAGATACTATAAGCACAGCAGACACTCAGTTATCAATTGATTATAGTACAAGATTGATTTAAACATACATATCAGTATGTGACTGATTAAACTTGGGAAAAAAACAAAGCAATGCATAAACCAGAAAAAAAAATAATTTTTTTAAAATTTTGAAAGCTCCTATAATGGATACTATTTTTCCTCTCAAATTTCACTGCTTCTCCTGTTGCCCAAGATATGAATCTTGGCTCTTTTTCGAAGACCTATAGTTGTCCCATCAGCAGTTCATGTAATTGGTAGAAGAAGGAAGCAGCCCATAGAGACCCCTGGGTCCTCATAAAGAGGATGAGCTAGGAGTGGAAGGGAAGTGAGCTGAATTTTTAATAATGAAGGAAAAGTGGGCCTGAGCAACAACTATCTGTTGTTCTGGGGGGCGGAATCTTTGCCTATCTGGGGTATTGGAGTCCTGATGTGAAGCCTCTGACAGGGCAAAACACACCTGCTGAACTGTATCAGGGATTTCAGGTTATCTGAAATTGGTTTATCCTTCTTTTTTTCCATTGGCTGGTGTCACTTCATGGATAGGTATTCTATTTCCTAAGCCTCAGTTTCTGCTTAGCTGGACCATTGAGTGTGTGTGTGTGTGTGTGTTTGCGTGTGCGTGCATGTACGTTGTTCTTATTATTGTTAAGTTGATAAGTTGTGTCCAACTCTTTTGCAACCCATGTATGTTAGCCTGTCAGCTCCTCTGTTCATAGGATGTCTTAAGCAAGAATACTGAAGTGGGTTGCCCTTAGCTTATGCAGGGTATCTTTCTGATCCAGGGATCAAAACTGTGTCTCTTGCATTCGTAAGCAGATGCCTTATCACTGGTCTATCTCAGAGAAGCCCGTGCATGTACATACAATGCCATCATTTTAATTGGCATATATATATACCTCTCAAAAGTTCACTGCTGAAAGTCATTCCTGTCAATAAGAATGTATGTGTAGGTGGTTGTGCAGTGGCAGTGGTCATAGCACAGTCTGGTATCTAAAATACAAAACCTCTGGCATCAAGAAGAAAATATTACTTCAGACTTGTTTGCTTACAGCAAAGTTGAAAAGGCAAAAAAATTAGCAGCAGGACTAGCGCACCTCAGCTGTTCTCTAGCTACGTTACATGACTATTTACACATTGTGGGTTGCAAGCCATTAGTGACTCATAAAATCAATTAGAGGACTACATCTAGATCTAAAGAAATAAATAAAATAGCATATTCATTTAAAATATATTAAAATAATATAGAACAGACAACCAAAATATATGTCCTTTTCATTATAGGGGACTGAAATGCTAAAGTAGGAAGTCAAGAAACACCTGGAGTAACAGGCAAATTTGGCCTTAGAATGCGAAATGAAGCAGGGCAAAGACTAATAGAGTTTTGCCAAGAAAATGCAC
>SJYC01119351.1:0-23906 GCA_006408675.1 Madoqua kirkii
CTATAAATGGATAAGAGTTAATATTAATGGTATGAAACTGATCAGATAAAATGTGCCATTGTTTATGAACATAGGCAATTATCCATTTCAAAAATTCAATTTTCCTGCAACCTACACTTTCATACATTATATACTAATACTTATAAATTGCCTCTTCCATGCTATCAACTGACTTGCAAACATCCAAGTTATCCCAAAGTGATTCTACCTTCATTTTAGTTTGACAGTAACTCCATCTCTGTAGGGTATTTACTATAACAACAATTTGAATACTTTGATTATACTTAGATCTTTTATTGCTGCTATTTAAATGAATGGAAAAATGCAATTGCGATTCAGTTGAAATAAAAATGGAACCTAGGCCATCAAAAAATTGTGGATATTTGGCCTCAATTGGCATAAACATTTAGCATAAGCAGATTTACTATGGGCTTAATAATAGAGGAAAAATTACATGTAAGAAATAATAGAAATGCTTTGGAAAGTATTTTAAAGGTGAGATAGTTTTGTGATATTCAAGTGCATAGTTCAACTATATATAAATCCCATGCCTAGAAAAAAATTAACAGAAATGAAATATAGAAAGTGTTGTTAGTGTTTGTATCTTGACTACTGTATTTAGGGAGATTATTTCTTTCTCTCCTTTCCTTTTTTTTTTTTTTTTTTTTGTTCTTTTCAAATTTTCTATCATGACTGTTTTAGTAGACAGCTGTTTTCCTGGCTGTTAAACCCTTCCTTCCTAAAAATAGTGATTTCCCTTTTGAGGGATTCCTCATTGAATATGGTTTTAATGGGAGGTAATATTTGTCTATTACCATAGATTTGAGTGGAGCCATCCTCTTCCCATGATTACAGCTCAGTCAATCTTATGCTTTCTCAGAGGACTTTGAATTTTTAGCATGTTCTAAAGATATGGAAAGGCTTCCCTTGTGGCTCAGATGGTAAAGAATCTGTCTGCAATGCAGAAGACCTGGGTTAGATCCCTGGATCAAGAAGATCTGCTGGAGAAGGGACTGGCTACCCAGTCCAGTATTCTTGCCTGGAGAATTCCATGAACAGAGAAACCTGGTGAGCTACAGTCTATGGGGTCACAGAGTTGGACACAACTGAGAGACTAACACACACGTACAAATGTGAAAAGGGTTAAGGATCATATACATTCTAATAGCTTCAACAGCATGCAGAGCAGATTCTTTGGGTACAGTAATCTTGGCTTATGTTTCCACTGCCTATATCTCTGGAGCTCTCTAGCTTCTGCCCATTTCTCAAGGTTGACTATTAAACTGATTCTGTGAATTTGCAAAGTAAATTAAATCCTTTTTTCACTTCAAGATAGATTTGGTACCAAGTTCCAGTGAGGACGTGGAGTAACATGACCTCTTATACATTGCTAGTGTGGATGTTTCTTACAAAATTGAACACAATTGCCAAAAGACCCAGCAATACCATTTTTATGTATGAGAGTCTTTTTTTTTTTTCCAACTCTCAAGATCATAGCTCATTTATTACTTCAGATAAAAAGCTAGTATTCATATTAGTGAACCTTAAAATTCAACTCTGGAGTTATACACCATCTAGTTCTTTTGCATTGAATGTTAACCCCCCCACCAAAAAAAAAATCTCTAAACACTTGAAGGCCCCACTAGTAACATGAACTGTGGTAATTAAAAAATTGACACTTAATTTACTCAATATTTAGTATTTACATGATGAAGCCAATGGTGATAAAGAAATAGTAAAAAAAAAAAACTTTAAAAAGCAAAGATTTATATTCTTACAATGTGCCAATTATCATAATTGTATGTAAAAATGTAGCAGAACTTTCTGTTATAAAATTCTTAATCATCTGAGTTGTAGTCATTACTTGCTAACAATTTACATGCAGTGTCTATTAGTACTGATACTTGATTTTTTTCCCAAAAAAAGTGTGAGTAGATATTTAAGAGCAGACATTAATTTACTTGTGGAGAGAAAAAAATAAAACTGTATTTAAGATTAGTATTGGGGACTTTTCTGGTGGTCCAGCATATAAGACTCTGCACTCACAATGCAGGGGACCTAGGTTCAGTCCCTAGTCAGGGAACTAGATCCTTCATGGTGGCACAAGTAAGAGCCCAAATGCTGAAATTAAAGGTCCCGCATCCCATAACTAAGACCCAGCCCAGTCAAATAATAATGGATTTTTTAAATAATCTTAAAAAAAGACTAGTACTCATTACTAACCTCTTCTCTATAGAGTGATAAAAATTGTGAGACCAAAAAAAAATCCCAAGATGGATTTGCCTAGGCAGAGAATCATGCATGGCACAGCTCAAAAAAATCTTGGGATTAATCAGATACACATCTTTTCCCTCTCCTTCAAAGATGAGGAGTGGGTTTGCCATCAAATTATAATAAGTGTAGCAAGTAAGTGGCAACAGATATACAACTATTTAAATCTTGCAAAATACTGAGATGGGAAGAGGTGGTCAAGAGGAGGAACAATTTATATAGTATTCAAACTATATATACCATAGGGCTTCCTGGTGGCTCAGCTGGTGAATATTCACCTGCAATGTAGGAGACCTGGGTTCAGTCCCTGGGTTGGAAGGATCCCCTGGTGAAGGGAACAGCTACCAACTCTAGCATTCTTGCCTGGAGAATTCCATGGGAAAAGGAGCCTGGCAGAGTACAGTCCATGGGGTCACAAAGAATCAGACACAACTGAGTGACTTTCACTTTCACATATAGCATAACTGGAATGAATGAAGCTCATCCCAAACTGGCTGTGAAACAATTAGACCTTTATGATTTAATAGTTAAAATTATAACAAGTGTAATAATATAATAGATTTATATAGGAGGCAACATCCAAGCAACCTTATATTATTTACTGTGTTGTTTCAACTTAC
Organism: Madoqua kirkii; assembly: GCA_006408675.1. Classification (NCBI taxonomy): domain Eukaryota; kingdom Metazoa; phylum Chordata; class Mammalia; order Artiodactyla; family Bovidae; genus Madoqua; species Madoqua kirkii. The sequence goes on from SJYC01119351.1 coordinate 2,892, forward strand.
TAATTTTGCTAAATATATATCTAAACTGAGCGCTATATATAAAATATCCTAATAGATACAGATATTTACCTTTGGTGAGTGACTTCTGTCTGAATTGCAGGCAGAATGCTACATGTACACACACATGTGGAAAAACTCAACCTGAGGTAATCCAAAAGATGTGCATGGGAGGAGACTTTGAGGAAATTTTATTCAAAATTGCTAAAAACTGGAAAAAACCCAAGTGTATATCCTTAGTGAAAGCATAAAAAGGAAATACAAAACCTGGGAAAATAATCAGCAGTTTACATGCAACAAAATGAATGACTCTTATTAAGTGAAAAAAAGTATCATATTAAGCAAAAAAAAAAAAACAGAAACAAAAAAACTACATTTTGTAGGACTCCATTGATGTAGCATTCTGGAAAAGACAAGATAAAGGTACAAAAAAATATAACAAGAGTTGACAGGGCAAAGGGGTAGGAGTCGGTCTACTGCAAAATGGCACAAGAGAACTCTTTGGGATGATGAATGGAAGTATTCATGTCTTGATTTGGTAGTAGTTACACAAATGTACATCTTTGCCAAAAGTCATGAATTTTACTGTACTGAGTAATATTTTAATAAACATGACTTTAAAAAAGAACCAAATGGAAATTTTGACATGGGAAATATAATACCTAAACTAAAAAATTAACTGGATGGGCTAAATAGTAGACTGTGATTAATAATAGTAATAATGGGCTAAATAGTAGATTACCCTCTACTGCACTAAGGAGGATGAGCTTAATAATATAATGGAGTCAGTCAATTTGAAAATAAATCAGTGAAAAGTATCCAATTGTAAGAACAAAGAGAAAATTTTTGGATAAACAATGAGAGCTTTTGGAACCTGTGGGAAAGTATTACATATAATTGGAATCCCAGAAGGAGAGAGAGAAAGGGGGAAAATAATTTTAAGAAACAATGATCAAAATGTTCTAAAATTTGGCAAAAGACATAGCTTTTGCCAGAAGAAAAAGTTTCTATTTCAAGACGAATTAAGATAAATACAAAGAATGGCCAAATTGTCAAATTGCTGAAATCCAAAGAAAAGGCAACATCTTAAAAGGAGCCATGGGGAAAAAAAGACACATTACAAATGAGAGGACAACAATTCTCAAATAATACTGACTTCTCATTAGAAACTGTGGAGACCAGGAGACCAGTGGTACAACAGTAAACAAATACTGAAAGAAAAAACTTAGTAGTTTTTAGTTTTAGTTTTTTTAGTTAGTACCCAAATTTTATATCCAGTGACGATGTCCTCCCAGAATGAAGGCAAAATAAAGACATTTTCAAATAAAGGAAAACTAACAATTGCTAGCACACTGACATTACACGAAATGCTAAAGAAAGTTTTTCAGGCTGATGATTCTACCTGGAAACTTTAATCTTCAGGAGAAAATGAAGAACTTTAAGAAATGGTAAATAACTGTGTAAATGTAATTGAACTCTATTGATTTCTTTAAAACACATATAACTGCTTAAAACAAAAATTATACCCTTTTCTATGGGGGTGAAATAGAAATGAAATATACATATAACAACTACAGCATAAGGTAAGGCAGGAGATAGTGGACTTTCTTAGTGGTAAGGTGTATAATGATCTTCCTGCCAAAGCAGAGGACTCAGATTTGATTCTGGTCTGGGAAAATTCCACATGGCACAGAGCAACTAAACCTGTGGACCACAACTACTGAAGCTGGTGCACCTAGAGTTTATACTCTTCAACAAGAGAAGACAAAACAATGAGAAGCCTGCACATCACAGTAAAGGGTAGCCCCCACTGTCCACAACTAGAGAAAGCGTATTACTCACTCAAGGCATATTAAAAAGAAGAGACAATTACTCTGCCAACAAGGTCTGTTTAGTCAAAGCTATGATTTTACCAGTAATCATGTATGTATGTATGTGAGAGCTGGAGCGTAAAGAAGACTGAATGCCGAAGAATTGATGCTTTTGAACTAGGGTGTTGGAGAAGACTCTTGAGAGTTCCTCGGACTGCAAGGAGATCCAACTAGTCCATCCTAAAGGAAATCAGTCCTGAATATTCATTGGAAGGACTGATGCTGAAGCTGAAACTCCAATACTTTGGCCACCTGATGCAAAGAGGTGACTCATTTGAAAAGACCATGATACCGGGAAAGAGAGAAGTCAGGAGGAGAAGAAGATGACAGAGGGTGAGATGGTTGGATAGTATCACCAACTCCATTGACATGAGTTTGAGCAAGCTCTGGGAGATGGTGATGGACAGGGAGGCCTTGTGTGCTGCAGTCCAGGGAGTCACAAAGTGTTGGACAACTGAGAGACCAAACGACAAAAATATGCACAGCAATGAAGACCCAGTACAACCAAAAATAAATTTTTTTTTTTAAGAAAGACAGGAGATGGTAAATGAACTCATATGGTTGCAAAGTTTGCACATGTTGTTTTAATTTGTTTAGGCTGTTAAAAGTAACAGAGACTGGGTGGTATATAAACGGCAGTAATTTATTGCTCACAGCTCTATAGGCTGAAAGTCCAAAATCTGGGTTATAGTATGGTGAGGTTCTGGTGAAGACCTTCTTCTAAGTTGCAGACCTCTGATTTCTGACTGTATCCTCACATGGTAGAAGGTAGGGTAAGAGATTTCTGTGCAGTCTCTTTTATAAGAAGAACAATCCCATTCATGAGGGCTTCACCCTCGTGACATAAGCACCTTCCAGAGGCCCTACATTCTAACACTGAGACTTTTACATATGAATTTTGCAAGGATGTAAACATTGAGGCCATAGCAAATGTTATGTGAAGTGGAGTATGAAAGTTGACTATATACTGTAATCCTTAGAGAAAACACTAAGAATTCAAAGAGGCATAAACAAAAATGCAAAGAGGCAAAGAAAAATTGGGAAATCCCATGGACAGAGCAGCTTCATGGGCTACAGTCCATGGGGCCACACAGTGAGTTGGACATGACTGAGCAACTAAAACAACAAAATTGAAAAACATTTAAACCAGAAGAAGGCAAGAAAGGGGAAAAGAAAGAACAAAAAACTGACCAAAAAAAAGTAATAAATGATAGATCTAAATCTGGAAGATTTAAACAGACACTTCACAAAAGGATACAAACTAACGGTAATGACCAAGATGCACATTAAAAAAAAAAGTGCTCCATGTCATTAGTCATCAGTTCAGTTCAGTTCAGTCACTCAGTCGTGTCCGACTTTTCGACTTTTCACGACTCCATGAATTGCAGCATGCCAGGCCTCCCTGTCCATCACCATCTCCGGAGTTCACTCAGACTCACGTTCATCAAGTCAGTAATGCCATCCAGCCATCTCATCCTCTGTCATCCCCTTCTCCTCCTGCCCCCAATCCCTGCCAGCACCAGAGTCTTTTCCAGTGAGTCAACACTTCTCATGAGGTGGCCAAAGTACTGGAGTTTCAGCTTTGGCATCATTCCTTCCAAAGAAATCCCAGGGCTGATCTCCTTCAGAATGGACTGGTTGGATCTCCTTGCAGTCCAAGGGACTCTCAAGAGTCTTCTCCAACACCACAGTTCAAAAGCATCAATTCTTCGGCGCTCAGCTTTCTTCACAGTCCAACTCTCACATCCATACATGACTACAGGAAAAACCATAGCCTTGACTAGATGGACCTTAGTCGGCAAAGTAATGTCTCTGCTTTTGAATATGCTATCTAGGTTGGTCATAACTTTTCTTCCAAGGAGTAAGTGTCTTTTAATTTCATGGCTGCAATCACCATCTGCAGTAGAATGGACTGGTTGGATCTCCTTGCAGTCCAAGGGACTCTCAAGAGTCTTCTCCAACACCACAGTTCAAAAGCATCAATTCTTCGGCGCTCAGCTTTCTTCACAGTCCAACTCTCACATCCATACATGACTGCAGGAAAAACCATAGCCTTGACTAGATGGACCTTAGTCGGCAAAGTAATGTCTCTGCTTTTGAACATACTATCTAGGTTGGTCATAACTTTTCTTCCAAGGAGTAAGCGTCTTAATTTCATGGCTGCAGTCACCATCTGCAGTGATTTTGGAGCCCAAAAAAATAAGAGATATGCAAATAAACAGCAAAATGAAATAACAATATACACTCATTAGAATGTAAAAAGACTGATAAAAAAGACCCAGATTCCTCCACAATCTATCTCTTCTATCAGGAAGCTTCCATAAGCCTCTTATCCTTATCCTTATCCATCAGAGGTCAGACAGAATGAAAACCACAGTCACAGAAAACTAACCATATGGATCACATGGATCACAACCTTGGCTAACTCAGTGAAATTATGAGTCATACTGTGTAGAGCCACCCAAGACAGACAGGTCATGGTGGAGAGTTCTGACAAAACGTGGTCCACCAGAGAAGGGAATGGCAAACCACTTAGTATTCTTGCCTTGAGAACCCCATGGAAAGTATTAAAATAGGCAAAAAGATATGACACTGAATGATGAACTCCCCAGGTCACTAGGTGCCCAATATGCTACTGGAGAAGAGTGGAGAAATAACTCCAGAAAGAATGAAGAGATGGAGCCAAAGCAAAAACAACACCCAGTTGTAGATGTGACTAGTTATGGAAGTAAAGTCCAATGCTATAAAGAACAATATTTGCATAGGAACCTGGAATGTTAGGTCCACGAATCAAGGTAAATTAGAAGTTGTCAAATAGCAGATGGCGAAAGTGAACATCAACATTTTAGGTATCAGTGAACTAAAATGGATAAGAAGGGGTGAATTTAATTCAGATGACCATTATTATATCTACTACTGTGGGCAAGAATCCCTTAGAAGAAATGTAGTAGGCCTCATAGTCAATAAGAGTCCAGAATACAGTACTTGGGTGCAATTTCAAAAACAACAGAATGATCTCTGTTCATTTCCAAAGCAGACCATTCAATATAACAGTAATCCAAGACTATGCCCCAACCACTAATGCCGAAGAAGCTGAAGTTGAATAGTTCTGTGATGACCTATAAGACCTTCTAGAACTAACACCAAAAAAAGATCTCCTTTTCATCATAGGGGACTAGGATGCAAAAGTAGAAAGTCAAGAGATACCTGGAGTAACAGGCGAGTTTGGCCTTGGAGTACAAAATGAAGCAGGGCAAAGGCTAACAGAATTTTGCCAAGGGAACACAGTAGTCATAGCAAACACCCTCTTCCAACAACACAAGCTTATACACATGGACATCACTAGATGGTCAGTACTGAAATCAGGTTGATTATATTCTTTGCAGCCAAAGATGGAGAAGCTCTATACAGTCAGCAAAAACAAGACCAGGAGCTGACTGTGGATCAGATGATGAACTCCTTATTGCTAAATTCAGACTTACATTGAAGAAAGTAGGGAAAACCACTAGACCATTCAGGGTTAACCTAAATCAAATCTCTTACAATTATACAGTGCAAGAAAGAAATAGATTCAGGGGATTAGATCTGATAGATAGACTGTTGGATGGCATCACCAACTCAATGGACATGAGTTTGAGCAAGCTCCAGGAGTTGGTAGTGAACAGGGAAGCATGGCATGCTGCAGTCCATGTGGTTGCAAAGAGTTGGACATGACTGAGTGACTGAACTGAACTGAAATAAAAAAGACTGATAATACCAAATTTTGGTGATGATGTGAGAAAATCACATCAACCATTATTGGTAGATGTAAAAAAGCTCCAAACTCTTGGAAAAAGATCTGACAGTTTTCTACCAAATTAAGTATGTGCCTACCCTATGACATTAATATTTAGGAAAAATCAGTACATCTGACCACAATAAAAGATTTTTCATAGCTTTATTCATAATATCCTCAAACTGGAAACAGCCCAGGTGTCCATCAGAGACTGTATAAACAAACTGTGGTATATTCATACAAGGTAATATTATTCAGTATTTTAAAAGGAATGAATTGCTGAATCCGACAACAATATGGATGTCTGATGCTCAAAAACATGATGAGTGTACAAAAGCCTCACACAAAAGAGGAAGGCTGTTTATACAAGGTTTAAGAACAGTCAAATTTAATCTATTCTGGGAAAAAAAAAATCAGAACAGTGGTTATCTCTTAGGGAATGGCTGCTGCTACTCCTGCTGCTAAGTCACTTCAGTTGTGTCCGACTCTCTGTGACCCCATAGACGGCAGCCCACCAGGCTCCCCCATCCCTGGGATTCTCCAAGCAAGAACACTGGAGTGGGTTGCTATTTCCTACTCCAATGCGTGAAAGTGAAAAGTGAAAGTGAAGTCGCTCAGTCATGTCTGCCTCTTCATGACTCCATGGACTGCAGGCCACCAGGCTCCTCCATCCGTGGGATTTTTAAGTTGAGTACTGGAGTGGAGTCCCATTGCCTTCTTCATTAGGGAATGGAGATAGGAAATAATTGGGGAGGGGCATGATGGAAGTGACAATATTCTGTATCTTGATAGCAGTTTGAGTTTCAGATATGTTTGTTAAACTCAAAATATACTTGAGATTTGTTCATTTGTACTGATGTCTGTAATTCACTTTTTTAAAAAAACAAATTTATTTATAGTGAAAAAGTTGGCTTAAAGCTCAACATTCAGAAAACTAAGATCATGGCATCCGGTCCCATCACTTCATGGCAAATGGATGGAGAAACAGTGGAAACAGTGGCAAATTTTGGTTTTTTATACTCCAAAATCACTGCAGATGGTGATTGCAGCCATGAAATTAAAAGACGCTTACTCCTTGGAAGAAAAGTTATGACCAAACTAGACAGCATATTCAAAAGCAGAGACATTACTTTGCCAACAAAGGTCCATCTAGTCAAGGCTATGGTTTTTCCTGCGGTCATGTATGGATGTGAGAGTTGGACTGTGAAGAAAGCTGAGCGCCGAAGAATTGATGCTTTTGAACTGTGGTGTTGGAGAAGACTCTTGTGAGTCCCTTGGACTGCAAGGAGATCCAACCAGTCCATTATAAAGGAGATCAGCCCTGGGATTTCATTGGAAGAAATGATGCTGAAGCTGGAACTCTAATACTTTGGCCACCTGATGCGAAGAGCTAACTCATTGGAAAAGACCCTGATGCTGGGAAAGATTGAGGGCAGGAGGAGAAAGGGACAACAGAAGATGAGATGGCTGGATGGCATCACCGACTCAATGGACGTGGGTTTGTGTGAACTCTGGGAGTTGGTGATGGACAGGGAGGCCTGGCGTACTGTGGTTCATGGGGTCACAAAGAGTCGGACACTACTGAGCGACTGAACTGAACTGAACTTATTTATTTGACTGCAGCATGTTTTCCTTGTGGCACATGGGATCTTTATTGTAGCCTGGGCTCTAAAGTGAGTGTGAGGGCCCAGTTGCCCATAGGCATGTTGGATCCTAGTTCCCTGACCAGGGATCAAACCCATGTCCCCTGCATTGGAAGGTAGATTCTTAACCTCTGCACCACCAGAGTAGTCCTATAATTTATGTTAAAATGTGTAAACAAAGAAAAACAGATGAACTAATGTATATACACAGATATATATAGATATATGATAAAATCAGAAATAGTAAAACATTAATGGTATCATCTAGATGGTCTGAAAATAGGTGTTCACTGTAAAATTACTTCGACTTCGCGGTATGAAAATTTTCACAATAAAATTTTGTGGAAAAGATTCAATAAAAATGTATTTAAAATAAGGTTATAGCAATGAAATATGAATGCAGATTAGATATTTGATAATATTAGGGAATTATTTTCATGTGTGTGATAATGGTATTATGACTATAATATTTTAAAATATCTTATCTTTTAAAGACGCATTCCAAAATAAGAAAATCAGATTTTTGAGATCCTTGCAAGTTTTTCTTTGTTTGTTCCCCAAATTTATATATTTTTATCCATGTAAATTGCCCTTATGAATTTACTAGTTCTCTTTTTTCCTATGGTTGTGATATATAAGTTCCGGACCAGAAACAAAACAAAAGAATGACCCAGTGCAGGAATTCACAATTTATGGGATATGAATTCAAAGGCACTGGGACTCAAGAAGTTTTAAGCAGACAATGACTGAGCTCCTGAAATTCTAGCAAGCATTAGGGATTAAGTAGTGTGTAAGATATTAAAGACCAGAGAGCCACTCACAGGAAAAGAAATTCCATATTTTGGACAACAAAGGTGAATCACAGGAAACCTAAAATTCAAGCATTTGGGTAATTCCAGAAGTTCTTAACCTATGCCCTATAGTGATAAACTAATTCCTGAAGTAATCTGTGAGGGTTTTTTTCCAATATTTGTATAAAATGATGTCAGTGCTTAGAGTAATAATACACAGAAAGCAATCAGTGTTAGACATTACTATTACTAAGTATTTGACAATTTTTTTAGGTACGTATTATACACTGGACACTGTGCTAGGCACTGAGGATAAAAGTGTCAAACAACTTGGTGGTTTGGCCTCTGCTACCACTGAGCTCAAAGTTTAGTGAGCTCTGTTTTGACAACCTTCATTTCATCACAGTGCTTTCCTTTTCTTACAACTGGAGTTCACACGGCAAAATTGCATGCTCACCATCCATAATAGGTAATTTTACATTAATATATATAAAATAAAAAATGTTTTCCTAATGCATACTAGCATGAAAGTTGTGATGCTTGATATAGTCACAGACATTAAAAAAAAACACTAATGCTTTGTCTCATTATTTTTACCTACTCTTTCACACACAGTTGAACTTATTTTATAGAGCCTATTAAAATATTAGGCTATTTTCTCCTTCATTAAGCATAATTTCCTTTAATTTTTCATTAACATTTTGCATGCTTTTCTTTTTGAAGATTAAATGGAGCTATTATGTATAATATCATAGGCTTGAAATGTTTATCAGTATTTTCAAATTACATTGTTTCATTTCCTAATTAGAATCCTTTCTTTGTTTTCTTTTTATGCATGAATGTGACTGACCACAGAATTGGTATATATTAAATCACTACTCTTGGGAACACCAATGTGAAATTAAAAGCCAATATCTTATCATATAGTAAATATTTTTAGACAGCACTCCTGTACTATTTGATTTTTTAAAATTGTAAACCTGGATTACTTTTATAATTTAAAACTTGGGAAAATAAAACAGCCCTAATTGTACCATTTTCCTTACCAAACCTTTGACTTCCTGCTACCAATAGTATACATCCTGGCACTTTACCATGAGTATCCAAGGTCTTTTACCAACTCTCTCCCAAGTAACAAGTACAAATATTTTCTCATGCTTTAAAAATAAGGAACACAAGTTAAAAGACCCATTTCCTGGAGACTCTTGAAATACCTTAAGGTAGAAACCACAATTTATATATTTATGTATTTAAGTTTTAATAATATTTAATTAGATATTAACTCATTTATCCATAAACTTTACAAGTAATAGTGTAAATCAAAACAAAAATAGATGCATTTTCAGTCTATTAGTCTACTACATTATCTTGTTAGAACTGTAATGAATATATTTACTATCTTACTATCTTAGTTTTTTAAAGAAAAACCAAATGTATGTTTGATTATCAAAAGATTATTATAGGAAAAAGAATTTCTAGTAAAGCAGACTTTGTTACTGTCTTAAGCAAGGTCTGACTTGATTTCCAGAATGTACTTTAGGCCTCAAAACAGAAAAAAGTTTTCTTACTGTGGCACAGTTCCTTTTCTTGAACCAAGAGAAGTTGATTTAAGGATAGGCTTTGTTTCCTAGACCATAGGAATAAAAGACTAGGTTCTAGTTTATCATCTTTAGCTTGCATCACATTATTGGGCTTTACCTCCACCTGTTTCACTTGGTGGTCCTTTTCTGTATCTCCTCTCAAAATGTGGACACACTCTGTCAGGAACCAGTAATCCGACAGTGGCCTTCCTTTTCAGTAGGTCCTAAATATTAATAGTTCAGACTGAGTCAGAGAACACTGGGCTCCACTATATTTGTAAAGGATGTGAATCTGCTTCACAATCCTGGGTTCAAATAAAACCTCATTTTCTTTATTGTTCTTATGCTTTAAAAATAAGGAACACAAGTTAAAAGACCCATTTCCTGGAGACTCTTGAAATACCTTAAGGTAGAAACCACAATTTATATATTTATGTATTTAAGTTTTAATAATATTTAATTAGATATTAACTCATTTATCCATAAACTTTACAAGTAATAGTGTAAATCAAAACAAAAATAGATGCATTTTCAGTCTATTAGTCTACTACATTATCTTGTTAGAACTGTAATGAATATATTTACTATCTTACTATCTTAGTTTTTTAAAGAAAAACCAAATGTATGTTTGATTATCAAAAGATTATTATAGGAAAAAGAATTTCTAGTAAAGCAGACTTTGTTACTGTCTTAAGCAAGGTCTGACTTGATTTCCAGAATGTACTTTAGGCCTCAAAACAGAAAAAAGTTTTCTTACTGTGGCACAGTTCCTTTTCTTGAACCAAGAGAAGTTGATTTAAGGATAGGCTTTGTTTCCTAGACCATAGGAATAAAAGACTAGGTTCTAGTTTATCATCTTTAGCTTGCATCACATTATTGGGCTTTACCTCCACCTGTTTCACTTGGTGGTCCTTTTCTGTATCTCCTCTCAAAATGTGGACACACTCTGTCAGGAACCAGTAATCCGACAGTGGCCTTCCTTTTCAGTAGGTCCTAAATATTAATAGTTCAGACTGAGTCAGAGAACACTGGGCTCCACTATATTTGTAAAGGATGTGAATCTGCTTCACAATCCTGGGTTCAAATAAAACCTCATTTTCTTTATTGTTCTTAATTAGGGATGCCTGCCTAAGCTTTCTACTCAACAGAATTGGTGGGAAATTTAGCTGATTATATAGGAGAATTCATGAAGGCAGACAGGCTCCACCTCTCTCTAGGATCATAAACAATCTGGATCATCATGTACAACATCAGAAAATTTGGAGGAAAGGATTTGGGTCTTCAGTCCAAATCCTTTGATCACCTCTGAGATGTTAATTATTGATGCCTGCACAAATTATTTACAGGCAGTCACCTCTACTCTTTTCATGTTATTGTTTAATTGCTAAAATATGTCCAACTCTTTGCAATGCAACGGATTTTAGCCTGCCAGGCTCCCCTGTCCATAGGATTTTCCAGGCAAGAATACTGGAGTGGGTTGCCATTTTCTTCATGTAGGGGATCTTCCCCAGCCAGGGATATATCCAGCATCTCTTGAGTCTCCTGCATTGGCAGGCAGATTCTTTACCACTGAGCCCCCAGGGAAGTACACCTATTCTTTTAATACCATGCTTGAAAAAGAGTATCATTTATTCTACAAATCAAGACACTTGGTTTCAATCCCTAGTCCTCTCCAAACTGCTCCCATACAGCACCTGCCCCATTTCTTCGGTCTCCTGGGGAGCTGCATGGGTCTGAGATCTTCCTCACTCTCAGGACTGCCTCCATCATATTTCAGGAAAAATGCCGCCAAAGCCAGACTTGAATCTATCTTCACCTCAGGGAATTGATCTCTATCTTCTTCTTCCTTCCAATCTTCTAAAACACAAAACGGCCTACTTCCTTAAGGGCAGTGGTGGGAGTGCTGATGGGATCTGCAGCATCATGGAGCTTTTTACAGAAAGGAGCTCTCACTCCTATAGGCACTTTGTTCAATGCTAACTTACTGCACTAATCATTTAAGCACGGATTATTATGATATACTAAGTCAAAACAAATTTAAACATTGATTAGTAAACACTGAAGCATACGATTGAACTTTCATATAAGTTAAAAATCATGTCTAATATATCAGTTAAGTTCCATTCAGTTGCTCAGTTGTGTCTGGCTCTTAGTGACCCCATGAACTGCAGCACACCAGGCCTCCCTGTCCATCACCAACCCCCAGAGTCTAACCAAACCCATATTCATTGAGTCGGCAATACCATCCAACCATCTCATCCTCTGTCATCCCCTTCTCCTCCTGCCCCCAATCCCTCCCAGCACCAGAGTCTTTTCCAGTGAGTCAACACTTCTCATGAGGTGGCCAAAGTACTGGAGTTTCAGCTTTAGCATTAGTCCTTCCAAAGAAATCCCAGGGCTGATCTCCTTCAGAATGGACTGGCTGGATCTCCTTGCAGTACAGGGGACTCTCAAGAGTCTTCTCCAACACCACAGTTCAAAAGCATCAATTCTTTAGCACTCAGCTTTCTTCACAGTCCAACTCTCACATCCAAACATGACCACTGGAAAAACCATAGCCTTGACTAGATAGACCTTTGTTGACAAAGTGATGTCTCTGCTTTTTAATATGCTGTCTAGGTTGGTCATAACTTTCCTTGAAAGGAGTAAACATCTTTTAATTTCATGGCTGCAGTCACCATCTGCAGTGATTTTGGAGCCAAAAAAAATAAAGTCAGCCACTGTTTCCATTGTTTCCCCATCTATTTTCCATGAAGTGATGGGACCAGATGCCATGATCTTAGTTTTCTGAATGTTGAGCTTTAAACCAACTTCTTCACTCTTCTCTTTCACTTTCATCAAGAGGCTCTTTAGTTCTTCTTCACTTTGTGCTATAAGGGTGGTGTCATCTGCATATCTGAGATTACTGATATTTCTCCTGGCAATCTTGATTCCATCTTGTGCTTCATCCAGCCCAGCGTTTCTCATGATGTACTGTGCATATAAGTTAAATAAGCAGGGTGACAATATACAGCCTTGACGTACTCCTTTTCCTATATGGAAACAGTCTGTTGTTCCATGTCCAGTTCTAACTGTTGCTTCTTGACCTGCATACAGGTTTCTCAAGAGGCAGGTCAGGTGATCTGGTATTCCCATCTCTCGAAGAATTTTCCACAGTTTTTGTGATCCACACAGTCAAAGGCTTTGGCATAGTCAAGAAAGCAGAAATAGATGTTTTTTTGGAACTCTCTTGCTTTTTTGATGATCCAGCGGATGTTGGCAATTTGATCTCTGGTTCCTCTGCCTTTTCTAAAACCAGCTTGAACATCTGGAAGTTCATGGTTCATGTACTGTTGAAGCCTGGCTTGGAGAATTTCGAGCATTACTTTTACTAGCATGTGAGATGAGTGCAATTGTGCGGTAGTTTGAGCATGCTTTGGCATTGCCTTTCTTTGGGATTGGGATGAAAACTGACCTTTTCCAGTCCTGTGACCACTGCTGAATTTTCCAAATTTGCTGGCATATTGAGTGCAGCACTTTCACAGCATCATCTTTTAGGATTTGAAATAGCTCAACTGGAATTCCATCACCTCCATTAGCTTTGTTCATACTGATGCTTCCTAAGGCCCATTTGACCTCACATTCCAGATATCATATCTTCTTAAATATTATATACACATTTATCAAAAAGCAGATTATATTGATTATAAAACTTATTACTACTTTTATATTTCAAGCAATTAAAAAGTACTAATACTCTGGATTTAAATTTGTTTTTCATTATTTCTATGATTCCTATTATTTCTCATTACCTTTGGAGGTTACCTTCCTAGAACTACAGAAATATTAATTACCTTGACTACTATAGTGCCTAATTAAAGAGCAGAAAACATCAATGCAGAGTAGCCAAGGTACAGTTTCTCAATTGTCAGTATATTCAGCCTGGTTCAAACCTCAGTTGCTGATCTCCAGATTGTACTTCCTTTCAAAATTATGTTTGGAGCAGAGACTCTAATGGAAAATTTAGGATATGCTATTTTGGGCAGAGACAAAGCCAGTGTTGATAAGAACTGCAGGGGATAAATGATGGCTTATTAAAGCTAGAGAACACCTTAAAATCAGTCTCTGCTCATTTCATTTTTCAAATGAAGAAAAAGAGAAAAGATGCTGGTGGCAAGGAGACAAGACGGCCCTTAAAATAGTCCAGGAATTGTGATTCTATGGTCTCCAACAGGATGATGGCAGTAAAAACTAAGGCAAATGTCAGAGGTAGAGTAACAAAACTAAAGACTTAACTGCTAACTGATTAAGTTGAAATGTAAGTTTTTTGTAATTGGTATCATAGTATGGGTAGTCGATTTTATTACAAAGGTGTAGCATATTCACAACAAAGGCCTTGTTTCTCAAAGCAATAAAATTATTAGAGCCACTCAATGGAATGATTGCAAGGAAACAGTGCTTTCTTATGTCCCCAACAGCATTGGTTATCAAATTGGGTTTCCTTCATACTATGCAATAATTTTAGGGGCTTCAAAACAGTGCTACCTAAAGTGTGATCTGTATATTAGAACCAGTCAATAAACTGTTAGCAATTCACAGTGAGATAGATACAGAAATTGTGAGTAAACATTTATAAACTTTAATACATTGCTGTGACGTTCAAGAGCATGAGCAGAGTCACTTAACAACATATTGGTCTGAAAGGATTGGGAAGGACCCTGGTCCTTCACAGACAATTTGAAAAACTCTGTTTTCAAAGACAATGGAAAGTATTCAAGTATATGAAATTACAAAAGCAGGTGACAAAAATTTAATATTGTATGAGACTATTTTTATAAATATATTCATTTATCCATAGTAAAATTGGAAATATATTAACCAAAAAAGATTAAATAAAATAGTGTACATAAAATAGTTAGAACATGGCCTGGTACGTAAAAATACTCCACAGTTGTTTCTGATGCTACTGGTGATGCTGCTGAGACCTCTCTGCAGTCGCCAGTCCTGTTCCTGCTGTTCTATAGCCATAGAGAGTTTAATTCTTTTCCATAGCTCTGCTACCGCCACCTTGTGCTTAGTGTTCCCTCACTGCTGGTGCAGCCCCTACCCCAGGGTCTCTGCCTTATCAGTACGCTGTTCTAAACATGTTCACTATTAATCGCAGATTCTTCCCTTAGCAGCTAAATCTCTTGACTCATTTTCTTAGTCAGTTTCAACAGGCGTTAACAGGATATTAAGCCTAACAAGAACCTAAAAAAACCTTAGGCTGTTTAAAAATCAAAATGCATAGTGTTGCTTGTAAAGTCAACTTACATCTTCCTTGCAGTTCTTGATTTAAAAAAGAACACATTTATTTAGAGGGGTATAGCTGAAAGAAAGTAAGAGATCACCTAATGAAGGTTAAGGAGTAAAACTTCAGTAAATATGTATCAAAGTCCATAATACATGGAACTCTGAGCAATTTACTTAACCTTCTTATCTTCTCTCTTAGCCTGAGGTAGTAATTTTGCTTATTACCCCTTCAGCAGTGACTAGCAAAAGTATGTGGTCAAGAAATAATAGCTATTGTTATTAACACAACCCTACATTTACAGAGGGGGGAAACTAGATCAAAGAAGCCCAAGATCACATGATTGGTTAATAATTCACTAGAACTGGATGTCAATGCTCTTCCTCATACCCCTCACTGCCTTTTATAACTCTTCTCAGTGATGCCTCAGCATTGTGTTTATTTGTGTCTTGGGAAAAATAGGTAAATATATATGTACATCAGGTTCAGCATATGTTTTTATCATGTGCTTTCGTTAATTTAATTCTGGAAATGCGGTGGTATAGACCTGTAAATGGGCTTCCCTGGTGGCTCAGCAGTAAAGAATCTGCCTGCAATGCAGGAGTCACAGGAGACACAGATTCAATCCCTGGGTGGGGAGGATCTGCTAGAGTAAGACATGGCAACCCACTCCAGTATTTTTGCCCGGAAAAAACCATGGACAGAGGAGCCTGGTGGGCTACAGTCCATAGGGTTGCAAAGAGTCGAACAGGACTGAAGCGACTTAGCATGTACATAGCACAGCCCTGTGCCACCACTGGCTAGTGTCTGCCGTCAGGAATTCTCATGTATTAATGAGCTGTGTTTAGAAAATAATAAAAATCATCATCATTGTGAATTTATTCTATAAATGGTTATATCTGGGCTTTCTTTCTCTTCTAAACAATAGAACCAACTCAGTCTAGCTAGTTTTAACAGAGAAAGGCCAGCCATTCTCAGAGGTTTAAGCTTCTTGGTGCATATGTGCTAAGTCCCTTCAGTTGTGTCTACTCTTTGCGACCCCAGGGACTGTAGCCTCCCAGGCTCCTCTAGCCATGGGATTTTCCAGACAAGAATACTGGAGTGGGTTGCCATTTCCTCCTCCAGGGAATCTTCCCAACCCAGGGATGGAACCCACAGCTCCTGCACTTCCTGCATTGCAGGTGGATTCTTTACTACTGAACCACCAGGGAAGCCCAAAGCTTCTTGGAGCTGTAACCAAAGCCATGAGACTTTTCACAGTGCCTCTAGGAACAGTGAGCACAGATACTATCACCAGCCTTCACCTCTGACACCACTGAGAGCTCTGTGCCTCAGCCAGACTCTTCATAATGCTCTTATGAGTCAAAGGCATTCCATGAGTGCCATTGACGGCAGAACCTAGAACATATGCTGGGTGTCTGAGATGAGACAGAGATTGGAGAGGTAACAAGCATAGTTTCTAGCTTGCTGACCTCGGATTCACAGTGTGGGAAATTGTGAACATTTAGAATGCTCAAAAGATTCCGAGAGGCCACAGACTTACAAGGTGCCCACTATGGTTCTCATGCAAGTCTTCTTTGGAATAATGTCCCATTCACATGCCCCCAAACATATTGAGTATAAGGTATATGAAGGGTCGAATGATTCACTCTTTAACATGGAATAAAATGACTATTTTCAAGGAGGTAAAACTTTTTCTTTTTGTTCTCTTTCCTGCCAACACTTCCTCTTTATCCCTTACTTTCCATTCTACTCTTCCTCCTTTTCCCTCATCCTTTTTTTTTTTTTTGTATCTGTGATTTCTCTACAGGGATTTCCTAGGTGACTCAGTGGTAAAGAATCTGCCTGCCAGTGTAGGAGATATAGGAGACATGGGTTCAATCTCTGGGTCAGGAAGATCCCCTGGAGTAAGAAGTGGCAACCTGCTCCAGTATTTTTGCCTGGAAAATTCCATGGGCAGAAGAGCCTGGTGGGCTACAGTCTATGGGGTTGCAAAGAATCGGACATGACTGAGCAACTGAGTATGCGTGCACATGTACATGATTTCTCTAAATATTTTTCAATAACCTGTATAAGTGACAACTGCATTAAATTTTAAGAGAGTATTGAGTGAATTACCAAGCTTTTTCATACTGTTAATGTTTTATGTATTCATATCTACATATCACTAAAATCTCTCTTCTGAGATCCACCACTGTATGTTGAACTGCCTACCAGAATCTCACTTTGGAAGTCTCACAATTACTCAATCTTTAGTAACCCCCAAACTGAACTCAGTATTACACAAACCTCCTTCTGCTATATGCTCTAAGTGAATGTACCACCTACCCAATTGCCCATGATTTTAAAAACTCTGGAGTCATCTTTCACTCCTCTCTTTTGCAAAGTTGGAAAGTCCAGCAGTCCTGTGTATTATGCCCCTCTAAAATCCATCCAGTTATTCCCACCCCTCCTGCTACTATCTTATTCAGGTTTCAGCTCTTTTCACACAGACCTTGGAAGTAATATTTCCAGGCTAACATCCTGACTTTCATCTTACCCTACCCACTACAAGCATATGTTATCAGAATGATCTTTCTTTTTTTAATGTTGATCTGATCATGTCAATTATCTTCCATTCAGTTCAGTTCAGTGGCTCAGTCGTGTCCGACTTTTGTGACCCCATGGATTGCAGCACGCCAGGCTTCCCTGTCCACCATCACCAACTCCTGGAGTTTACTCAAACTTCATGTCCATCAAGTTGGTGATGCCATCCAACCATCTCATCCTCTGTCATCCCCTTCTCCTCCCGCCTTCAATCTTTCCCAGCACAGGGTCTTTTCCAAGGAGTCAGTTCTTCGTATCAGGTGGCCAAAGTATTGGAGTTTCAGCTTCAGCATTAGTCCTTCCAATGAATATTCAGGACTGATTTCCTTTAGGATGGACTGGTTGGATTTCCTTGCAGTCCAAGGGACTCTCAAGAGTCTCTTCCAACAACACAGTTCAAAAGCATCAATTCTTCGGCGCTCACCTTTTTTTAATAGTCCAAATCTCACGACTGAAGCGACTTAGCAGCAGCAGCAGCAGCAGCAGCAACAGCAGCTCACATCCATACATGACTACTGAAAAAACCATAGCTTTGACTAGACAGACCTTTGTTGACAAAGGAATGTCTCTGCTTTTGAATATGCTCTCTAGGTTGGTCATAACTTTTCTTCCAAGGAGTAAGCGTCTTCTAATTTCATGGCTGCAGTAAACATCTGCAGTGATTTGGGAGCCCCCCAAAATAAAGTGTGTCACTGTTTCCATTGTTTCCCTGAAGCAATAGGACTAGATGCCATGATCTTAGTTTTCTGAATGTTGAGCTTTAAACCAACTTCTTCACTCTCCTTTTTCACTTTCATCAAGAGGCTCTTTAGTTCTTCTTCACCTTCTGCCATAAGGGTGGTGTCATCTACATATTTGAAGTTACTGATATTTCTCCCGGCGATCAGGATTCCAGCTTGTGCTTCATCCAGCCCAGCATTTCTCATGATGTACTCTGCATAACCTGAAGCAATAGGACTAGATGCCATGATCTTAGTTTTCTGAATGTTGAGCTTTAAACCAACTTCTTCACTCTCCTTTTTCACTTTCATCAAGAGGCTCTTTAGTTCTTCTTCACTTTCTGCCATAAGGGTGGTGTCATCTACATATCTGAAGTTACTGATATTTCTCCCGGCGATCAGGATTCCAGCTTGTGCTTCATCCAGCCCAGCATTTCTCATGATGTACTCTGCATAGAAGTTAAATAAGCAGGGTGACAATATACAGCCTTGACATACTTCTTTCCTGATTTGGAACCAATCTGTTGTTCCATGTCCAGTTCTAACTGTTGCTTCCTGACCTGCATACAGATTTCTCAGGAGGCAGGTCAGGTGGTCTGGTATCCTCAGCTCTTTAAGAATTTTCCATAGTTTGTTGTAATCCACACACAAGCTTTGGCATAGTCAATAAAGCAGAAGTAGATGTTTTTCTGGAACTTTCTTGCTTTTTTTGATGATCCAACGGATGGTGGCCATTTGATCTCTGGTTCCTCTGCCTTTTCTAAATCCAGCTTGAACATCTGGAAGTTCACAGTTCATGTACTGTTGAAGCCTCGCTTGGAGAGTTTTGAGCATTACCTGCTAGTGTTTGAGATGAGTACAATTGTGTGATAGTTTGAGCATTCTTTGGCATTACCTTTTCAGTCAAGGTCACAAGTCAGCAGGGAGCTTCCTGTCTTCTGACTCAGAATAAAATGATGCCAGAGTATCTGACTGTCTTTGAATAGCTTGACAGAGCTTGTATGCCTCCTCTGGTCTCTAGTTGAAGAGGCAAGAGTCATTCACATCTTCCTGGACTCCCACAGGGGACAGGCCCCACTTACTTCAGAAGGGGATGGCACCCATTTGTACAGATTATCCTTCCATTTCCCATAGTCCACCACTGCAGTGTCAGTGAAAGGGGTGGCAAGAGAGGTAGATGCTTGCAGTGCCCGCCTTCCTCCCCTCCCTGAGGCCCAGCCTAGACAAGTTTAGGGGCCCAGCATCTCTGCAGGAAGGAGAGGCACATTTGGTCTCTAACTCCAAAGAAGCGGAGTTTGAACTCCTTCCTATCCTTGCTACTGCTACTGCTAAGTCGCTTCAGTCATGTCCGACTCTGTGCAACTCTGCCATAGATGGCAGCCCACCAGGCTTCCCCGTCCCTGGGATTCTCCAGGCAAGAACACTGGAGTGGGTTTCCATTTCCTTCTCCATTCCTATCCTTATTAATGATAAATGTGTCTAGTTAAAAATCTGCTACCCTGACTTGTCAGCTGCGGAAAAGGCCTGGGCTGGGTAAACTTAGAAAGGCTACATAGACTTGGAAAGACTGGAAAGAATAACATTTCAAAATAACAAAAGTAAAAGAGTTAGTATAAAAGATAAGTTAAAAACTAGAGAGAGTTATTAAGTAGGTGATCAAGAATTTCTAAAATTAATGAGACCTTCCTTTACTAGAAATAAGCCAATATACAATAAAAAGCTCATTATATGTATGTTTTTCAGAATAGCTAGGGAAGTAAGTCTCTTCTTACTTCTTTACTAGGAGTAGAAAGAACACAACTTCCTTTGTTGGATGCTGAGATCTCTACTACTGATTATACACTTGATCTTGCACTTCTATATTCATTAAAGCTCTATAAAGTAACAGGTAATGAGTTAGTTATGAGTATTGTAAAAGCTGAATGATTCATTTTTACCTAAGGAAAGGAAAAATAACTTTAGGCTAATAAGTCTAGAAGAGCTTTATTATGGTTCGTGTTTTTTCCAATGATAGAATTTCTTGCCAAATAAACATTTCTTTAATTTATGATCACCTATTGAACTGATACTGTATTTTAATGATTCCTTATTTTTTCCCACATAAATTACTTTTTCTGTGTGATAATTATTGTATTTTTCTTTAAAAAGTACATTTTAGAACCATAAAGTACCTTTTGGCATATAATTAGCCTGTATTTGCATTCTCATATGACTTGTAGCTCCAGGAGCTAAAAGAAATCTTAGAGATACTAGATCCAGACTATTATTTTATGGATGAAGAAGCTAAGACTCAAGAATGATAAGTCATTTTCCCTAGTTCATATACATAGCCTGTGATAGAGCCAAGTTACTAACTCCCAGCGAGCGTTCTTTCTATTGGGATAGTCTATTTGAGCAAATAAATTATGAAGAATTGTTTTATAATTTTAAAATTAGATAAACAGATGTAAATAGATGCAACTTTGAATGAAAGTCTAGGTTTATGTGGTATAAAATGGCACTTTAAAAAAATTTATAGTGACTTTTTGTTTCTAAGTTATTTTTTAACACATTATAGAGTAATGAATGGAGAAAATAAAAAATTTCAAAGTTAAAAAGAAAGTAAAATTATTCAAAGTTCTGTTATATAAACACAAATGTATTTGAGGTATGAGTATATTTCTCTCCAGTTATTGTATTTGTGTTGTTTTAAACATAATTGTTGCCATAATATTAATATGTATTCATTCACTCACAACTAAGGAGATTTTTTTTTTTTTTTTTTTTTTTTTTGTGGTGGTGATA